>NDXB01017388.1:26059-72007 GCA_002631895.1 Agapornis roseicollis | reverse complement strand
CCCCCCCCCCCACCCCATGCAGGGGATTCTCCGACCCGCCCTGACGTCACCCCCATGCCGCGCAGACCCCGCCCCCGGCCGCCGCCATGTTGGGGGGTGTGCGCGGGGGAGCGTAGAGCGGCGCCGCCCCCGCCGGCCGGCAGCAGCAGGAGCCGGAGCTCCGCCACCGCGCTCCATGGGCAGCAGGAGCGGGCCCGTTGCGGCCGCACGCCGCCTCTGAGCCGGGGAATGCGCAGCGGCTGCCCGGCTAGCAGGAGAGCCGGGACATGGTGCCGTTCGCTCCGCTGGAGGACGCGGAGGAGCCGGAGCCCTGCAACAAAATGGAGCTGTACGTGAGCGGCGGCGAGGTCAGTGCGGGGCCGGGGCGGGCGGGGCTCCCCGCGGGCACCTGCCTCCCCATTGCCGGCCCCTTGGAGCGACCGGGCCGGGAGTGCGGGCGGAGGGCGGGCGGGCGGACCGCAACGCCCCCGGGCCCTCCGCTCCGGCCCCCTTGCCGCGGGTCTCCCCCCGCCTCGCCTCGCCGCCCCCGGTCTGTCCGCCTCCCTCCCCCCGCCTCCGGTTCCCGGCGCTCTCGGCGCCGCCGCTTCCCCGCCTCCCTCGGGATCTCCGGCGCTGCCGCCCGGCCTCCGCCCCCTTGGCCTGTTCGCGTCTCGTCCCCCGGAGCTGCCGTGCCGGGACCGGCCTTCTGGGAGCTCGTCCCGTCCCGGGAGGGTGGCGGCCCCCAGGAGCCCGTTCCCGCGGGCCTCCCATGCCGTCCTTCCGCGGCTGTGGCCGGCGGCAACGCCTCACAGACCGCGCTGCGCCCGGGGCGGCCCCGGGAGTGGGGAGCGACGGCGAACGGCGCAGCCCGTGGAGAGGGGTTAACACGGGGCAGGCCGGCTGCGGGAGTAACGCGTGTGCTCCGTGTCGCCTCTTCCCGATGTTAACGTCACGGTTGTTGGTCCCCAATTGACGTACAGCTCGGGAGGGCTTTTGTAAATTCGGTTCTGTGGCCATAGCTCCCGTGGAAAGTTACTTTAACTTCTTGGGAAAAACTGGGTGTGTGTGTGCGGGTAGGTTGTCACTGGGAGAGGTCCCTTCGCTTTTTCATTGAGTAACTTTACGGTAATTACAAGACATGCAACTGACAGAAAGATCCCGAAGTGTTCTCCAGACATGTATATCCAGACTGAGGTTTGGATGCTTAAATGTAAAGAGTGAGAAATGACTTAAGAGAGTGGCTTTGAGGTACTCGGAGTGCATCCATAAGCAAGTACCAAATGCTATTCAAAAGACAATAAATGGTAAAACTGGTTATGCCTTAATAGTGTGTGTATCTCAGCAGAATGTGATATTGAATATTAAGACTTTTGCACTTCTAAATCAGAAGGGTAGGATTGTGTGTCAAGTATTGTCAGGTATGACAAATAAAAGACTACACCTAGGTGTATTAGGCACACAAAAGATGTTATCTAAATAAAGCTCCTTAAAACTGGTCAGACTTGCTCTCCATGATGCACTAGGCTTTCCTTATCATAAATAAAAAGGTCTGTAGCAAATTCATCTCTAAGTACAAGCTGTGCAAAACTGGTGTTTGTTAAAATTTTGGGGAACGTGAAAGGGCAAGGTCCTTTAAAGGATCTTGTTGAAATGTTACTGTCTGATAAGAAAGTTACACGTGTAAAGTTAAAAAACCCCACCACAGTAATTTCCAGCAGAAATAAAGCTGTGAGGTTTTACATTTCTTTGTTTGGCTTTTAATTTTACTTTCTATAGCTGTGTTTACTTGGAAGAGTGCCTCTTCCAAGTACTGTAATTACTGGATATGCATTTCCACACCATGAATGCTAGACTTTTAACACTTGAGAATTTCCTAATAGTCTAATAATACCTGTTGCAGTCCCTGTACCTTAACAGTAGAGAAATCCTAATTATGTTAGTGAAGCTACAGGTGAGGATTAAAAAGTCAGCAGAAGGTATTAAAGCTTATTTGTTTATCTTATGGCTTGTAAAAATAGTATGCTGTAGTTCAGGTACGAAGCTTATTGAAGGTCTGAGAGCTTTTTTGGCCCCATTGACCTGTTCTTCAAGAGCATTGGGATACATCAGTGTTCAGATAATGAAACTTACGAGTATTGCAGCTGAAATGTGAACACTTGTGGTTGTTGTGTGTGTCTCGGTATCTTTTAGCTGGACTAACACCCCTCCACCAAGGCTGATGCTTTTTTCAGAGCACAGTGTTCAGTGCAGCTTTTGTGTGCAGATCTTGTCATAAATATTGTATTGGCAGTTAGTGAGAGTGGCTTGAGAACCAGCCCCAATACGGCAAGGCTCAGACAGGTAGTTCTGCTGATGGTGCTGGTACTTAAGTTACCTTCGAATATTTGACTGGGCTAGGGCTAACAGAGAAACATGAGCTTGGGTAGTGTACTGTGGTAGGAGCCTGGTTCTGAAGTCATGCCTGTCTAGCCCACAGAGCATGGGACAAGTGGAGTTCCTGCTGAAAGAGCTCTGTGTTCCTAACATCAGAGTGCAACTGTTTGCAGCAGGTGTTGTTTAAATTGCATTTTTCTCAAGCCTGTACATGAACTACTTACTTAACAGGGTCTGTGGAAAACTATTTCAGTTGTACTCTGACATCGTGTGTGTTACGTCTGTGTTGCATTTGGCTAGGAGCATTTGAAACTTCATTTATACCAAAACCAGTTTCTTAAAGTTGCTTGTGAAGTTCCCAAATTACGTTAACAAATACTTGTTGTTATAACACTTTACAACACATCCTTGGGATGCACTTAATATACTTTCCACTTGCTGGAATTCTACATTCACGTGGTGTGGGGATCTAGCACAGGTTTAATTTACAGTAAAATGAATTTTGGTCTGGGTTCTTTTCTTAAATTTTTATAGAATTAATTATAGCCTTTAATGCTTACTACAACCTTATCTTGGCAGTCTGATAGATCTCAGTGACCTTGGCTTTGCTGGAACTGCAGTCAGCAGTGAAACTGTGAAATAATCCTATATTGTGAAGACAGACTTACTCCTGTTAACTGCTGCTTTTGTCCATCAGTTGTGGCATAAGAGGAAAAAGGTTTTCTCCAGAGGAATCTGCTTTTTGATTAAATTTAGGATTATGTTATTAGAAAAAAGCACATTCCCAGTGAAGCAGTGCTTGTGTTGACTTGATGAAGCAAAACCAGTTGGCAAGGGAAGAACGTGATTGTTAAGGTAGGAAACAAATTTTCATGATTTGAGGCATAAAACCAACATGAACCTTTGGAAGAAATTGAGGATTGAATGATTTTGCCCTTTTCTACTTTGAAAGTCTTTGAAGTGCTGAGGATTGCATTTTGGACTGTGCCCTGTGCTGTTCTGTCGTATTCCTGAGCCAGTGTCACTTGTGCAGCAGGTTTAGTGACTCTGGGAATTCTTTAGGGCTAGGTAGGAAGGGTCAGTGCCTTGCAGTCTGAGCTTCAAATACTGAGTGAACTTCCTTTCTCCTAAATATAGGATTAATAAGTATTTTCATGGCAATAAAAATAGTACAATAATCAAATAGGTGTTGATAATAATCAGCCATTGTAGATTATTGCAATATGATTGCAATCTACAAAGGAAGAGGAAAGTAAACGTTAGCATTTTATTGACCAGACCGTATGAAATGCAGGAGTAATTGGAAATGGGCAGAATACAGTAATTTTTTGGATTGTCTGCCTTATTAATACAAATAACCTTGTATTTGAAAGGAGAAGTGTAATTGGCTTCAGTGCATGCAGTTTGCAATACGTGAATGTTGTGAATTGCGTAAATGTGGCCTGGTAATCAAGTATTTGTTTTTGAAATAGACACTTCACAAGTGAGTTGCTTAATTGGCTGACAGTGACAGGGAAGACAGGTTGAAACAACAGAGTGGTTGGAAACTGAAGTACTCTGCTAGGAAACCGGGCTGCATTGAGAGCTGCTGCTTCTTTGTGAGTTGAGCTTTGCTGCTGTTACCTATAAGCTGTTGCGCATGCCAGTTTGAATATATATATCTTTGATTTTGGCCAGTGTTTGCAGCCCATCCTCTGAAGCATGTTCTGAGCTTTGTCTATCAAAGGCCACTGAATTTTGTCAGTGTTAGGAGTTGCATAACTCCTTTGTGAGTAATTACTGGCAGTGACGTGGGTGACTCAGCTACCTCATTTGGTGCATCTCTGAAAACCTCCACAATTAGGTTGTGTTATGTTAAGAAAAGAAGGTAATAGTGTTGCCTGTAACTTGAATTAAATGCCCTCAGCCATTGCAACAATGTGCAGGTTTTTATAAAGGCTTCTGAGAAAAAGCTGTCTTAAAAACAATGTAAAAAGAAAAAAGTGCATTAATACACTTAAAAGCAAAACAATGAATGACTTTATGCATTGAAAAGTGCTGCAGTATAATAATGATGATAATTCTGTTTTGATATGCCACTCTTAAAGATCACTTTGGAAATCTGCAATGTTATTCTGAGTCTCTAAAAGGAGCAGGAGGTTTGTTTGAGGTAGCTCCCCTTGATACCTGCAGGATAGCTTTGGAGAAACTTCACAATAACCCTAAATCAGAAGAATGGTGTGACTTGTTAACTTGCCTCAAATTTTAATATTTATGTAAATTAACCTTTTACTATGTTAAGAATAAAATTTGAAGTATGTTGTTCTCCTCAAGTGTAAATCTTAATCTTTTCTAGTGTTCTCCTATCTGCCATTAAACGTGATTTCGAGACTGGCTGTTTTATGCCCTTTTGTTCTGGAATCTCCGAAGCAGGCAGTCCTAAAAAGATCTGAAGTCCTTTACTGGTTCAGTGGCCCCTGTGCTTATGGTTAGGTTTGTGTCTGGTCATAGCTCTAACTGGTCTGAGGCACATGTAGCTCTCCTCTAATCTCTGGCATTGGGAAGGATCAAAATGTTAAAATCAGTAACTATGTGTTGCTGCAAGTTTGTTATCCTGTTTGAATGTGTTGTATATTTGCCGTAGGAAAAGAAGTTTGTAACTTTCTGTAGTAAGGTAGATGTTTGTTTAAGGTAGATTGCTTTATCTTCTCTTTTACTTGGTATGTTTAAAGAGAGTGTGGGTTACCTGCCCTCTTCCCTTTGTGAGAGGAACTGAGGGAATCAGGCTAGCAGTGAATGAGAAAACCCAGCATCAACCTGTGGAGTCTTGGGTGGGTGCCGCTGCTATCAGCAGTCATTCTTCCTCTGGTGACATTGTGGTAGGGTAGGACTCGGCTGTTGTTGGTGTAACTCAGTGTTGGGTAACCCTAACAACTCTGCTTCACATTCCACTTCTTGGGGCTGGCTGTTGTAGTGGGGAAAACTGTTCCTTCCCAAAAGCATGCGAGCGCAGGCAGTAAAGAGTACTGGATCCTGCTTGGGCTGCGCCACGCAGTGAGAATATCTCCTGTTTAAGAAAATGAAATCAGCAGTCGATTGGAGAAAAGTTATGGATGTTTAATAGGAAAACCAGGTGCCTTTAAGCTTCAGTTTTGTTCATGATGACTTTTAAGCATTCAAAAAAGAAACCCCCCCCTCACCTGTTTGTCTGTTCACAGAACCCCCAGATTTCTCTAAGCTATCACAGGAAATAAGATTCAGTAGGCCAGTGTGTTGCTAATTAGATTAATGATGCAAGCTCTGTGCAGCTGGACTTTGGAATAAATGAGGAACAAATGTGGTTGTCTTCACAGGACTTTTTCCAAAAGATATTTTATTTTCAAAGTCTTTTTGAAATAATTGGGGTTTCTAATGCAAGCTTCCACTCTAACGTTTTGAAATAAGTATTTGAAGTAATACTTCTGTATGTGGGGAAGCAAACTGGTTATTCCTGTGTTCATTTGGAAGAACTGAGAGGTCTAGGTCTGGTGACTGTAGCTGTGGTAACTTAGCAAATTAAGCACAGTGAAGGAGGAACCATAGAGGATGCAGAAGCCTTTGTTCATCCTTATGGAGAATTTTACCTGTTTGAAGCCAGACGAGATTAAATGTGAGCGGTGATGAGTAACGCTTTCTACTTCTAATAATAGTATGATTATAAAATTCCTTGTTCTGCTTTTTCTCCATATTTTTTAAATTTCTGTTTGAATGCCTAAATGGAGAGGTGTAAAAGCAAGGCAGAGTCAACCAGCTTTACACCTTGTACAGTTTTTCCTTGTAGTTAGGCCTGTTGCTGACCATTTGTTTAGCTTCTTTCTGCTAAAGCCTATAGACCATAATGCATTTACTGTATGAACAGTTCAAAATTGTCTTTCACATGGGAGGGAAGATGGTGCAAATCTTTGGTAATACTGGAATTCTTCTGCTGTAATTATCAGAGGGAAAACATGTGTAACAGTAGTTAAGCCTTTTACCAGCTCACAAAAGCCCTTTGGCCATTCTCCTAAGGCAGTGGGCTATAGTCCCAACGAGTCATGGGATCCATTGCAGCTATTTAAGTCAGGAGGCAGGTTGACATTGGAGGATTGGGTCTCTTAGCCTGCACCTCTGGAAAAGTAAGTCTCTTACCTGCCAGGTTGTCTCATCTTTTATGTAGCTGTTCTAGTTATTTTTATACAAATCAAGAAAGGGGAGTATTTTCTATCACTTTCTCGTTTTGTCTTTGGAAAGCATGCACCTTATTTGCCTAAATGTCTGAGTTTAGTTTGTGTTTTAATGAGAGTTAATACTTAAAATACTTGGTTAGTTGTAGAACTTCAGCAGTACTGAACAGCAAAATGATTCATGGATGAAAGTCTCTGTCAGAGTAATGGTACTTGCCTCTTGGCAACCTGATCTAGATGTCCCTGCTCATTGAAGGGGGGTGGGTTGGACTAAATGACCTTTAAAGGCTGCTTTCAACCAAAACTATTTTATGATTCTTTCACCTGTTCTCATGGAAACATGTTTTCCAGTTCTTCATAATTAAATGTTTGTTCATGGATATTTGGTAAAGACTTGGAGGTTTAAATAGTTTGCTATATGTTTGTGCATAAATATTTATGAGTATGTCACTGAAAGTGGTTCCACTTGGCTGTGGAAACAGAGTTTTGGATTTGGTTTCCACGGAGGTGGGAATTAAGTGTTAATTTTTTGCGTTATATGAGAGATAGTGAGCACTTTCATTGCTGAAACTTAGCCAATGTAAGTATCTGTACGGAAGAGTAATGGTTTGATTTTTGCCATTGAAATTTGTAACTGAATAGCTGAAAATGAAGTACTAAACTTTGGGTTGCAATCCAGCAGGTTGGTGGTGGTTTGGTTTTGTTTTATGGACAGTGACCAGGATTCACAAAGAAAGAAGGTGAAAGCATGTTCGTGACTATCAGGCAATAAAAGTAGATTCAGGCACTTGACCATGAAAGTCTTTGGACTTTGGCAGGCATCCCAGTCTTTGTAGAGACTGGACAGGAAAAAAAGCCCCATGTGCAACAGTGAAGGGGCAAAGTGTACGATAGGAAGTTGTTAATTAAGATGGCATTTGATTACCTGCTGTAAAAATCCAATAACTGAATACATTTGTTTTGCCAGAAAGCTGAAATTATGCTTTATATGGTGTGCTCAGGAACTATGTGGATTAAATAACATGCTGATTTTTGTTTCAAAACCCTGTTCCAGAGGTGACAGCTTTCTGTATCTGATTGCCTGAAATTAAGCTGCTGTTTTCAGTGTATTGACAGTTCTCCTGGCCAGTAGTATTGCTTCCAGAGCTTAAGTTATGTAGCAATACTTGGACAATGTTGACCATATTTAACGAAAGAAAAGGCAAGATGCCCCATAAGTTCACTTCAAATAAGTCCATGAGTGAAGAATTGTATTTGATTTCTGAGCACCTGGAGTGTGGACACCCATTGTACTACTGGGTCCAAATAAGTCTTTTTGGACAACTTTGGTGGGCCTTGCATTGATTCACATTTGAATGTAACCTGGTGATAGTGTGAAAAGAAAGTATGTGACAGTGAAATGTAGACCGGTTTGGGTTAGAAGGCACCTTCAAAGATCACCTTGTTTAACCCCTCTGCAACCAACAGGAACATCCTCAACTAGATGAGGTTGTCCAGAACCACATTCAGCCTGGCCTTTAGTGTCTCCAGAGATGGCATGTACCTGGTTCATATCTGGTCTGAGTTTTGGCATTATTTCTCAATATATTCAGTTAATTCGTATAACAACAAGTATATTGGGTGTTTAGTCCATCCCAGTATCTAATTTGGTAAAAATATCAATGCAAAAAGGGTTGATATGTAGCAAGTTAGTAGCATTGTAGCGTAGGTACGAATGTTGAATCTAGGGCAATGGGTTAGTGGTTTTTGGCCTTGAGAAATTAAGGTGGCAGTGCACGATAGGTACAAATAATGAATCTATTGAATGAGGCAGTCCTTGGTGAAACTGACAGTAACGTGAAATGTGTGTGTAAGCCCTGGTTAAAATAGAAACATAGAGAAGAGTGAAAGTAACCAAAGTCTCATGCTACTTTACTTGGTAATTTTTTCTTTAGTGACTCCAAAAACGAGTGCTGGTATCTTGATAGAAAAATTGGAGATTTAGCTTTATCAAAACCATTCATTTAGCACTTAGCTCTTAAAAGCTGTACTTGGAATCAGGAGTCCTAAAAGAAGCAGTAGAAGTGGTTGAGGGTTTGCTTAGATGATGCAATCGTGGTGGTATAAACCTGTCCCTTCAGCCCTACCCGTCTGTCGAGTTTCCTGTTTTGGTTTTAAACAGGGGCATGGACTACATTTCAAGTTCTTTTTAATTATGTTTTACCAATTCCCATACTGATAATCATACCATAGTTCAGTATCTTAAGCATGTGTTTTAAGTAAATTTAGAAGTATAAGAAAAGAGGTGTCCTTATCTGGTCTAAGAGCTTAGCTGGTTTCACTTCTGTTTTCAGGAAGAAAGTGGTTTGAGTTTCCTTATGTTATTTCTGGTTAGTGTTTTGCTGTGAGAGATTGATGCTGCATGAAGGTAGAAATGCTGAACAGTTAACATACAAATAAAGTAGCAATTATCACTAGCAAAATGCATAATTGGCTTCACCCATTTTGTCAGGTATTTTCAGTTTTTAATTAATGCTTTGCATGTTTAAACAGAGCAGGTCCTTCAGATTCACTGGGGTTTTGTCAAGTTTCAGTTGTTAAGCACCATTGTTACTTAGAGCTTCAATTGAATAGCTTATAAACTTTTTTTACTGCTACTGTGGACCCTGTCTTCTTTTTACTGCTGTTTGGAGGTGGGGAAGGGGTTGGTAACTGCTAGCAAGTATTGTGCTGATTTAAGAGCGTGTCATGAAGAGCATGCCATCTATTTGCTTCTATCCAGATGCGTATCATACTTTACTGCCTGTCAAAGATGTGGTTTTGAAATTGATCCAGAAGCGTTTTAATATACGGATCTACAGTTTCTGAAACACCTAAAATTTGATTATTCTATTTGCCAGATATTTAAATAACTTCTGAGGCAAGCCGATTTTTAGAGGAATCTAAATTTTTAAGGAAATAGGTAATGATTTTGGGTGTAGGAAAGCTGTGGTGTGTATTCTCTGTGCTACCTGCTCTTGCGCTTCTCGCTCTTCCCCTAAAAAGACCCTAAATCACTTCTGAATCTTTTCTCCTGACACTGCAGTTAACTGTCAGCAGCAGGTTTTAGGTGTCAGAAAAGCATCTGCAACATAAATTTTGTGCTGAATGGAGAAGTTTTGCATTGCTGTTGTCTCGTATGGACGGTATCTGTAGCTTTTAGAGAAGGACTTTAGAATTCATTCCGATTAAATAACACCATACAACAGCATTTACAAAGGGATATGCTAAATCATACATAAGGGAGATGCTAAATATAATGTCTAAGTAGTAGTATTTGTTTGAAACTCCAGTTTTAGAGTGACAAGAGCATCAGTTTCCATTTGTGTGCTCTGAAATGTGAATTGGTCAAATGATGAACTCTGCTTATTTAAAATTTTTAGGTCTTAACTTTGTTTTTGTTTTTCTTCTGCATTCCCTTTCCTTCCCCTCTGTAGCTAAATGGCCTTAAAATGGCAGATGAGCCTATGGAAGAAGGTGAACCATATGCCTACCATGTAAGTATATTCGGTAGATGTTCAGTGGAGATGCTTATTAGCATGACTTGCTTTTGAAGCAAAATTCATGCATTTCCTGCTCTTGAATAACTTTTGAACCTGACATTTTATGCGACCAGATCTCAAGAGGCTCCAAGTCTCAAAGATAGGTTTGAAAATTAGTACCTGGGTAGGGACCCTGTTTGGGAAAGTTTGTCCCATGAGGTTATGGAAAACACATTCTGTGTGCTGGAGGGAACATTTACAGATCCCTCAGCCTTGGAAAATGCTCTGTCCAGCCTTGAACCATTTATCCACAGAGCGCTTAACACTGCTCTTATTACACTGTCTTCTGTTCTTTCCTTCTTTTTTTAATGTAGTTGCAGTACATTCATCTAGAAGGTGCTGAATTCCTGCTGTTTTAAACCAGAATTTTTATACCAGTGTGTTAATTTGACTTGCATAAAAATATCCCAGATAAACCCTGCTGAGCGTGATTTTTGACCATTGCCTCGGTGATGTGCATCTTTAGGAAATGCTAAAGATCAGTGTTCTGTGTGTTGGCTAAATCTTGGACTGAACTTCAGGCTAATTCTGTACGTAGTGAAATGCCTGACTTCGCATGGGAAAAATTGCCATAAGTTTTCAGCATGCCCATCCATGTATTTTTGAACAGAATCATGGAAAAAGGTATCAAGTAGATTTTACTGCCAGCTGTAACCACTGCTTTGTGTTGCAATAACTTCTTACGTGATTTGGAGAATAAACTCTTGGGGATAGAAACGTGGTAATTGGACATTTCCTGGTGTGGAGTAAGTAAATAAACAGTCAGTGTTGTAGTCATGTTACATGTAGCAAAGATGAGCAATGGGTTGTCTCAATCTTTTGCTGTACTTGAGCCAGAAGGATGTTGCTGAGCTTGTTTTGTTAGGTGCTTGGAGCTACATACCAGTCAAGCTGTAACAAAGTAAGATGGCAAAAAGCCATAAATGATTGTGGCGTTTCTTTCAGTGCTTTGTTCTCTTGAACTACTGAGAATAGCTACCTCTTGTGCCAGGCAGCTCAGTGGGAGCTGGTACCTGAACCCTGAGATGGATGTGCTGTTCAACCAGCAGAGTACAAAAATCAGATAACCAGATTTCCAGTTCATGGAGGCCAAACCAGAAATGGAAATGTAACTGGCTTATATATATATCTGTTCAGCTTCTTACCTGCTTGTTTCTTGTTGATGATGCAGAGGTCCTGTTATACTTCAGTCATGCCAATTTTTAGTACTTTAATGATTGTTAAGTGAGATCTTTTGCAAAGGTAAAACACTTCATAAAAAGTATTTCATACATCTCAAGTTATTCTTTATTCGCATGGAAAACATTTTTCTCCTCGGTTCACATTTAGAAATACTCTGTCAGTCTCCTCAGCAACCACATGTGATGTCACAGGCTAATGACTCAAGGTGGGTGATAAACAGAAGAGCAGGTGAACTCTTAAAGATCTTTTCTCATGCATAGGTTCACAGCGTTAAGGAATACAAATTAGGATGGTGAAGGCATTTAAATAGACTATTTACATATTTCATAGAAAGAACCACCCATTAAGTCTCTTGTACAACTACACAACTCGCTGCTTTCATCTGTTGTCAGATGACTTGAAATGCTGGTGTTCTTACCTGCCTTTAATTCCAGGCACGTGTTTAAAATAAGATATGTGCATCTTTCCAATGAATATTTACATGTACACTCAGCAAGGTGGAGGGATGAAATGAAGCTGGCATGTATACACTGTATTGTCAATGTATGTCATCTGTTTACTTGTTTTAATGTGTGGCCTTCATAGGACTGTTTGGGTTGAAAGAGACCTCAAAGCTCATCCAGTTCCAACCGCCTGCCATACACAGTGACACTTTCCACTACACCAGGTTGCTCAAAGCCTCATTCAGCCTGGCCTTAAACACTTCCCAGCACGCAAGACTTTCTATATCAGCCTGACTATAGAATGCTGTTTTTAACTAAAGCTAACAGTTTCATTAAGTGGTCAGGTCTTTTCCTGGTGCTGTTTGTACTTGTCATTGAAGGAGAGCAATGTACTGTAGGTTGGTAGGGTGTTTCTGTGGTCCCTGCTAAGAGGAAGTTTTCAAGATGAACACCTAAAGAGAGGATAGGACAGTTAATAATAACTTGCATACCCTAAAAGCAACGTACTGCAAATCGGATATGATATCCTGATGTGATTGGGATGTATTTGCTGTGTACAAGAAGTGTATTAGTATCCTTGATAGGGCTAAGTGGTGCTGCTCCTTTTCTGCACATAAGCTGAGGTTGCTGTTGTAGGCCTTAGCATGTAGTTTTAAGTTTCAAGGGTGCTCATTTTGACATCTTGCTTGTTTTGGCTCACACAAACTTCTGTTACACCATGAAAGCTGCAGTACATCATCTGGTTTGTTTTCATCATGACTGTTTGTCTTTTCACAACTGAGAGTGCTGTGCTCTGCTTTGCTAAAGATGAGAGTAACAGGAAGAAGTTAACAGTTCAGAATTACCCTCAGCTTTCTGAAGGTCATCTCCACACAAGGTAGTCTTTCCATGAACTCTGCACCCCAGAGCTGTTTTTTCTGTTGAATGCAAGAATTCTCAGAGTTCTTAAGATGGCTCACAAATAAGACATTTGTGCTCTTCAAATGATGCATATTCCTCTAGCTGCAAATGGATGACCATGTTTATTGTTTGCTGCTGTGAAAAGCAATAATTACTGAAATGATGAAATTCAGTTTAGCTTTCATTAAGAGTATTTCAGGGAAGGGGAAGATGAGAAGACTCGCGACTGGGAAAACTAAAGGCTGCTAAACAGAAGTGAAGCACGGAAGGATCATCTTAGACTTGGTTTAAAGATTTGTGCATTTATTCCTTTCATGCAAGAAAATCCATCTTTGCTGTTGCTGTAGTTTATGACAAGAGTAAATAAGCATTCCTTGAGAATTTAACTTCAGTTTAGAAATTCCTATTTGTGAAAGGATGGATGGGAAAATTCTTCATTTGAAGAGCTTTCTTGTCATACTGGAACTTAAAACATTAAGAAACCAAAACAAAACAGAACCTGCCTCCTCCCCACTCCCCCAAAAAAACCCAATCCCAAACAAACAAAACACCAACAAAGAAAAGAGCAGGCATTTGCGTGCATTTCTAATGAGACTTGATTCATTCAGGCCTGTTCATTGTTGTTTTTTTGTTTGTCTTGAAATAATAGGATGAAGGAAGTGTGAAAGAAATTCCTATTACACACCATGTGAAAGAAGGCTGTGAGAAAGCAGATCCAGCACAGTTTGAACTACTTAAGGTTCTTGGACAGGGATCATTTGGAAAGGTAAGATAAGTTTTTATTTGATGTTCAGTTTGAACCTCCTTTGTCTTACTCCCCTTATTGCTGCAATACTACAAGGGAAGGTATAAACCAAACACATCTGAGTGCAGATAGGTATGCCTGTGGAAATTGCCCTGTTTTGAAGTTTCTATCCTGTTTTGCAGTTGGGTAGGGAGTGGGAGGTGTTACATTTTTGCTACAATAGCATTTCTGTTTTGTTTTTAGAGGAAAAGGTGATGTCTTTTTCCATAGACCTGTCCAGGCATTCAAGGAAGTTACTGCTGCAGCAGAGCTGCTGGGAATGTCTGAAAAGATACTGACAAACTTCGTCTTTTTCAGTCTTACTCTGGTGCCAAGGCAGCACTTTTTATAGCAGTACACCAAGTCATACCAGACGCTGAGGGACAACAGCCTCAGTCTTTAGGCAGGAAGGGTCAGTCAGTAGCAAATTTTAGGCCTGCCATGGGAAGCTGTGGTTTGCTTTCACTGAAAAGAGCCATGTTTGTGCTTCACTTGGACTGACATCTGCAGTTTCATGGGAATAAGGGTACCAACAGTAAGGAATTTGACCAGTTGGATTATAGAATCATAGAATACCAGGTTGGAAGGGACCAAGGATCATCTGGTCCAACCTTTCTAGGCCAAGCATGATCTAGACTAGATGTCCCAGCATTCTCTCAAGCTGCATCTTAAATGTGTCTGGTGTTGGGGAATCCACCACTTACCTGGGGTGATGATTCCAGTGACTGGTTGTTTTCCTCATGTGTGCAGTTGGAATCTCCCCAGGACTAACTCATGCCCATTACCCCTTGTTTTTTTTCATGTGAAAGATTTAGGTGTGGGTTCTATACAACAGCCCTTGTGTTGACAAGCTCTGTTTGCCTGTTGCCATGGCTATCTGAAGCAAATCCATGGTGTTTTCAACTGCCTCAGGACTTCGTTGCACCATCTACTGAAGAATCAGACTGAATAACTATTCTGTATAGGTTGCTTTGCATCTTCTGTAGCTTAGGTTCATGCTTGGGAGGCATCAGTGGTGTAATAGACACTTCTGGAGGCTCTTCTGGAGGAGGCAGA
Source organism: Agapornis roseicollis (assembly GCA_002631895.1). NCBI lineage: Eukaryota > Metazoa > Chordata > Aves > Psittaciformes > Psittacidae > Agapornis > Agapornis roseicollis. Next base: position 57,549 of record NDXB01017388.1, on the reverse strand, counting down.
GATTTGTCTTCTAATGATGGTACTTCACATGCTGTGAATGTTTGACTTTTTTCAGTATACAAAATTTGTATTGACGTAGATATGGGAGAATGATTGTGGTAGTTTGGAACTTGAATCAGCGTAATAGTAAATAACCTGGGGGATGTATTTCAGGGCTTGTATTTTGCTGTATCTGTCAAGTAATGTACAGCTAAAAGACACTAAGTGAACAATCAGTCAAATAGCATATAGAAGAAATATGGCAATTTTTTTGTTACACTGATGTTTTTGTAGTGTACCATTTGGAGTCACACTGCAGAAATGAAAATAAGACTGTAGTGTCTCAGTCACTAGTTTTAACCACATTAGTTGAAATTCTAGTCCTAGTGTATAAGAACCTAATTTATTATTTTAAACTATATCTTTTGGAGCTTCAAGTAGACAATCAGTTTTACATGTGCTTCTGTTTTCCTGGTCTTGTGCTGGTTCATTTGTCTCATGGCAAGATCAAATCTCTTCATAGAGTTGTATGTGGGGAGGAAGACATTAGGAAGGCATTTTGGAAATAAGTGATAGTTCAGAAAATAGACTTTAAAGTATTTCTTCATGCTTTACAGCTTAGGAAATATTTCTTTATCTGGCAGTGTTGGTTGCCAATTCCCTCATACACGTCTTGAGAGCTTAAAAGGCTCTATGCGTTTATTACTCCTGACTTGAGATGTATTAAGCTATCTTAGGTTAGTACATCTGGTACCAGCCTTTTAGCCCTGACTCAGATTCTTACTTCACAGAGTTCAGACTCCGGACAGCCTAAAGAAAGCTCTTGCTCAGAATCCTGCCAGCTTGGTGAGACATCTGATTTAGAGCTCTCAAAACCTGGCAGTACTTGGTTGAGGAACTACCTTTAAGAACTGGATGATGCCTGTTGCAAATCTGGGCAGAGCTCATTTTGTCTACTATTTGTTGCTTTCTATTGAAAAGGGAAAACAAACAACAAAGATCAATGACTGTTGCCTTGATGGTTTTTGCTTTAATCCCTCTAGTTCATACTTCCCAGGGATCTCCTTTTGGGTTTAGCAAACATAAGATTTGTTTTCTCTGGTCTATTATAGTGCTACAGCCCATCCTCTACCTGTCTTTTCTGGCATCTGTGCAGGATTTAACGCTGCTTCACAGAAATAGAGGGTTAAACTTCATGTCCATTACTGAATTTCTCTCTTCAGCCTTTGATAACCTAAAGCTTTAGCACCTGATCTGCTGAAGATGAGCTTCGATTTGCTTCGTTGAATCATCTTGCACAGATGGCCACCTGCTTTTCAGTTGAGTGACCGATCATTGCAACTCTGCAAGGTGCAGGATTACGGAGACTTTGTCTGCAGGTTAAATAGATGGTGTTTGAGTAGTTTTGAGTATCAACTTTTTTGGTTGTTATTGGCTCAAATTTGGAACTTGTATGTGAATTCCTTCCATTTTCCCAGGCTGCTAGTTATTAAGTACTACAATACTTGTGCAGGCTTATAAATACTTTTATAATTGTGAGTGTATTAATCTACAGATGTTTTCTTATTTGCTGGTGTCTGAATTATTCCCTTTACTATTTGAGCATCAAGGTCATGTAACAGGAGAGCAGTGCTGTGGATCAATCATAAGGCAAAATTTAAACAAAACAGAAAGCTTGAAACACGATGACATTTTTCTACAAACCAGAGCTTAATTAAAACAACCCCTCTCCCAACTGTGTAGAATGTGGTCAATGGCAGCGTATGAATTCCTCATTCTAGAATGGAGAATGTTGCAAGCTTCTATGCTGATTTTTTTGAAAGGCTAATTTCTCGTTATTTAATAATTTGTAATGAAGTATATACATAAACAAATCTAATGTTAATGAACACCTGAATAAGGTAAGATCACAGAGGCCATTTTGGGTAGCTCTTAGCGTTCTCTTGTGATCATACATCATTTTTTTTTTATGGTACAAACATTCCTCATGATAATTGCTATAAGACCAGCATCTTGGAAACAGGAGCACATACCAAGCCATTTTGTAAATTGAAAGAGAAGTAGTTAGACTATTACTCACTGGAGATACATGTATTTGTACTGTATGATTTTATCTAATATTATGCTTTTCTTAGTGTCAAGTTATATACCATCTATCTTTAAAACTCCCCTGGAAAGAAAAGAGTAGAAAGACCTGTTGGAGTTGCTATTCAAGGGGGATAGGGTGCTTTGATCTTGAATGGTGAGGTTTGCCTGCTTTCATCTTGCCACTCTTACAGAATTCATTAATACAGCCTGTTACATATTTGAGACTTGGGTCTTAAAACTCAAAACTCTTAGGAGGTGCCAGACCAGGCAGAATTGTCTTTCTCCAAGGAAGGAGTGTAAAGATACAGATTTATAGAAGTAATTATCAAATAAGTACTTATTTAAATGTCTTGCTGTAGGAAAGAATGCATAGTTTATAACAAAGCTTAATATTTCAGAGAGCTTGGTGGTGTACATACCTCTAATCTGATTAAGGGAATGTAATTTTGCTCTTCCTTTAAAGGTGTATACTTAGGAAAGACTGAACACTGAAAGCTGTCTGAAATAAATAGGACAGTTGCAAATGCTTTTTGGTAGTTGCATATTTGATTACTAAGCTTACTGATGCAAAAAGACATTACGAATGTTTGACATCCTTTTAATTGCATGGACTTTTTGAGGAGTGGGATGGGACTAGGGACATGCTATCTCCTTGTCTATGTTAGTCAAGTTTAAGGTAAAGACATGTTTTGTATTTAAGTCAGCTTGATCTAGTGTTTACATAAAAGGTTTTCAGGAGTCATTTTATAAATGAGGTTTGTATTACCAGGTCTTCCTTGTACGGAAAATAATTGGTCCTGATGCTGGGCAACTTTATGCAATGAAAGTATTGAAAAAAGCTTCTTTAAAAGGTACGTGTGTCTTTTGAATTGGAACTTTAGAAAATGGATTCCAGTGAACCTCCATCTCTTAAATAACTCATGTAAATATTAAAAGCTTTGTGGTGTTGAATTTTTCTCAATGTTACATATTTTTGAGCGAGTTCATAACTCTTCTCTGATGGTAGCTTTTGTCTAGAGTAACTTGAAAGGTCATGGTTTAGAATTATTTTAAATCTGGCCAAATAGCTTTAGTTATGTGGTTAACAGTGCTCTTTCAAACTTCAAAGTTGCTTAATTTAATTTTGCTTAGTCTGATCATTATATGAAACCAAATTAATTTAATAAACAATTTTCCTTTTGTCTTAATTTAGAGCTCTACTGTAGTTAAAATTGATCAGTCATTCCCTCTTATAGGTGCCATAGCAAGCTAGCTTACTGGTTTGGCTTTTAATGCATGCGAGTTCACTGTGCGTAAAGAGGGATTGTTACTAGCTGTGAAGGAGAAAGTTATCTTAAAAGACAGAAAATATCTATTCAGTCCCCGTAGTTAATTCAGAGACTGAAGCTAGCAGCCTAGAAATGTAGATGTGAGCTTTTTTTGAAAGTATTGTAGATCATAAGAAAATACTGGAACGTGTTGGAGGGGAAGGAAATTGAAGACAATAATGAATATGGGTCAAGGAATTGAAAACTAGAGTTTTGTTATCTGAAAGCATGTGTTTTGTGAGAGACTTTAAAGTTAGAAACAAATGAGTTAACAAGGGAAAGTATTGCTTCAGAAATAACTTCTGTTCAGTTCGTATTATACCAAACATCTTTGCTTCATCCTAGTCTTTTCTTTTTTTCCCCTCAGTTCGGGATAGAGTTCGTACAAAAATGGAGCGAGATATATTAGTAGAAGTAAATCATCCATTTATCGTCAAACTGCACTATGGTTGGTATTTGTTTTTGCTACATTCTTTGAAAGCTTCATTCATACTTGAAGGCATAGCTGATCTTGTTCTTTCTCAGTGTTATAGTGCCCAAATTAGGTTCTAGCAACTTTAATTAACAGGGCTAGAAAAGGAAGTGAATTTCAGGTTGAGTCCTCTTGAAATTAATGATTTGGAAAATTCTGGCAAATTCTGCAGCGAGTTTTTTGCTTTTCATTGAGTAAAGCCAAAACACAATAATTTGCATACTTGGTTTTTCCTGATTAAGGAGAAATGACAATATTTTAATGCTCTCTTATGACTAAGAGACTGCTCTACATGAAGCAAGTGATCATTCAGGAAATTGCCTCATGTGTTGTTGAATTATTTCAGATCCATAATAAAAGCATTGCCTTTCATTGAAATTTCCAAGTTGTGAAAACATTCAGATCTGTTTTGTGAATCATCTTCGTCACACAACCATTGATCTGTGTATTTATTTATTTATTTAAGCCTTTCAGACTGAAGGGAAGCTATATTTAATATTGGATTTTCTCAGGGGAGGAGATGTATTCACACGATTATCCAAAGAGGTAAGTACCTAAAATTTTATCTTCACTTAGTATTAAGAGTTTTTTGTCAATCTAGTATTGTCTTCTGTAGCTGTTTCCCCCATATATCCTGTCGTAGTCAAGTTCTTAATAACTTAGCTGGGCTTTCCGTACATATTCTAGAATAAAATCTATAACCTTAAGTAACATGAATGTGTGTTGATAAGAAGCCTAAGTTTTAATTTGGTATCTGCAAAGTGCAGTTCTTTTGTCTAAAAATGTTTTGTTGCTTAGAAACCTAATTGAAGTAAATTAAAATTTAGCAACGAAGGAAGAGGATGTAGAAGTTCTCATGCTCATAGTCAGCTTAAGTGCTTCTGGAAGCCTGCCTCTCTGAGAGGTTTCTGCTGCATTGTAAAATATCAGAAGGCTGTAATACAAATCTTAATGTTTAATCTCACAAAGGGTAAATTGAGTAGTTTTGAAACCACTTCCTTTCACCTAACATTGGTGTGCAACTGCTCCTTGAATTTTTCCTTTCGATTTTTGCTGCTTTTTTGGAGTGAGAGCTTCAGAGGAGGGAATTGGAGGCAGCCCGGTTTTTGTTGTGGGGTTTTCTTAAACCTTTCTCATTAGATATTTATTATATGCTACCTTAAGTATTATGAACATGTTTATGAGACTTTTCTTTCTGCAAACTTTTCAAACTTTCATAAAAGATTTAAATTTTTAATGGCAATTTCTCAACAGCCTCTCAGTAAGAGGGCTTTTCGGTGTTTTCACCCATGTAAATGCGTTTGTATTGCTAATACATAGGAAATAACGCCTTCTTAAATGGGAAAGTGGGGTATGTGGCTGATCCTTCCTGACATGAAGGAGGTGGTTGTGTCCCCAGTATGCAAAGCCATGTGCTAGGTTTTTTTTTTTCTCATATACCTATGGCAAAAACAAAGCTTGACTTTAAGAACAGGCAAAAGAGAAGGAAGAGTTTAAAGGGAGAAGAGGGGTTTTCCTTCTTAGAAAAAGCTGACCTTGGTAAGAGTGTGATTATGTCTAAGAATTGAGCTCAGAATTGATTACCAAGACTAAAATGGAGGTCAAAAGGCTTAAACAAGCCAACTGACTTGCAAAGAGTTGTTGGAACAGTATGTAGGAAAGAGGTCAAATTCTGCTTTGATATAAAATGTCTAATTATAGAAGAAATTGTGTTGCAGCAGAAAGAACTTCAGCACTAACACAGCTGGGATTACTCAGTTTGCAATATTCTTAAATAAGGGATGCAAGTCTATCTGAAGTAATAGTAGCTAGGTGGTTGAAAGGTGTATTTATTCCCTTTGGGAATAAAGTCATAATTATCAAGTTTTGTTATTGTTAAGCCTCTAATTGTTCTTGGGAGACTTCAGTTATTTTCTTTTAAACGTTTACTGTGTGTATAGATAAGGAAAAAAAAATCAGGGCTTTCTATTTTATGGTAAAGTATTTTCAAAAGTACATGGAAAAGCAGAAATGGGGACAGTATCCATGGGGGTAAATTCCCCATGGCAGTTCATAGTTGCCGCACAAGGATTATTTTAAATTAATTTGGTTTAGCATGAGGTTATTAAAACACTTCTGTTGGTGCTTAAATTCTAACATGCATAGAAGAGTTTCAGCTGTGGAGGTGAAATGAGTATATAATGAAGTGTTCATTAGTAACATTTAATAAACTTGACTTGCATCATGTCTAATTTAACACAGAAAGCAGTTTTAAGTGAGATGATTATTTGGAGAACGTAGAATACCTCATGGTATTCGGAAGTTTGCATTTTGACTACTCCAAGGATTAGTGATATCCAAAGTTTCTTCTGAATACAGATAAAAGCCTGTATCAATATTGCTCTTTAAAAAGCATGTAGGTAAAATAGTATAGCTTAACAGCTTTATTGTTCACAGAACGTTAATACCTGTCATTATGGAAATTAGGATTATTTCTGTTGCCAGTAGAGCAAATTACATATGTGCAATTCAAAGTATAGATCAGTGTACTGCTAAATTGGTACACCCAGTTACCTTAATTTAAGTGTTGTTAGCTATCTACTGTGCAGTTGAGATGGCTGTTCTCTTTATTCCTCGTGTTTTCAATAAATAAAGTAGTTCACTTAAACCTGAGGTTCAATGCCAGTAATTTGTAGAACACGACAAGAGGCAAAGCGGGTACAATTCTTACATGTGAGCTGAAAAGCAACCAGTTGAATATGGGGGATAGAAATGCATCACTCAAATACTCTGTATGTAACATTAGTCAGTTTTTCAGTATCTCTCTAGATGTCTTCAAATTTCTTTTCCTCAGAAGAGCAGGGTAGGTTCTTCAACTCCTGCTACAGATTTTCATATAATTGTTGTTTTCATCAGTTCTATTTTTTGTACTTTTGAAAAAGTGTTTCTGCTTTTTCTGATATTATCAGTGTGAATTCACAGACAGTCACTCAATACAGCAGTTGTATATTAAATTTTACGATGCAGTGGAAAGCAGTCTGTATAGGATTGTGGTGGGAGTGCTGGTGGTCAGTAACCCCAAGTGTAACTTTTATTACCTTAAAAGTTAGCTAATGCTCTGCAGTAATGCTCTGATGTTTTTGTTGAAGTATTGCAGGTAGTTCGACTGAATACTTGATGATTAGCCTATATTAGTATATAATTTCTGTTAGGTGAATTAATGAATTATGAGCTCATAGAGTGCTTCTAAAACTTACTTGAAATTCAGGCAGACAGCACTATTTATTTTAGATTGCAGTTTTAAAATCTGAAGACAAGATCAGAAGGTAAATCTATACAGTTCTTATTAGGTTATGTTTACAGAGGAAGATGTGAAATTCTACCTCGCAGAACTGGCCCTTGCTTTGGATCACCTTCACAGCTTGGGAATTGTATACAGGGACCTGAAGCCAGAAAAGTAAAGTAAAATGTATTTTACCACTATTACATGTATTTTGCTTGTTGCTTTGCATTTTCTACTATAGTGATATAAAAAATTACAAATATTATGTTAGACTATGTAAATGTAAAAAATACATCTGTTATTTTAATGAAATAATATTGTCTTATTAAATTAATAACAGCCATTGGAAATCAAAATTGCTAACTTTTATGTTTTAAATGTTTTGTGTAAACATTCCTCTTTATGTGTATTGGTGAATGTGAATTTTAATTTTCAGCATTTTGCTTGATGAAGCAGGACATATCAAGTTAACAGGTAGGTAACACTTACTAGTATAGCACTTTCTGAATGTATTCCTGTACAAGCTTTTAGTTACAAGCCTAAGACATGCATAGTGATAGCTAGATTGTGTGTGAGCCAGTATTTAGCTGTTTAGGAATTAGCTTATTAGCCAGACTTCTTAAATCTGTATCACTTCTCTATATAAAGATATTTTTTTATATAAAAGTACTTTTATTGAAGTATTTTAGATCACCAGAGACTGTGTCTTGCAGTTTTCAGATCCTTATGTCCATGCAGGTTCCACTGAAGTTAGTTTTCAGGGCTAATATTTGTGTAGATCAGGTTGCAGTATTAACAGCAATATTGCTAACTGCGTATCCTAATTGCTGCATTTCAAACTTAAGAAAAGCAGTTGGAAATCAAAAGCCAGCCATTGAATGTGGTTTTTAAGGAAACTTTAGTTCAGGAGGTGATAAGTTAATAACTGAAGCTATGCACCATTCCTGTTAGAAAGTGAGCTGTGTCAAGATTTATTACAAAATGCTTTTTAGCAGAAGATCAAGAGGTGGTAGAGACAGGCTAAATTTGCTGTTTGAGACTTCTAAAAGGGAGCAGGGGTGCTTTTGGTGTGAAAAGATTTTAGTGCACAGTAAGACTTCAGAAATATTACTTCCTTTTTTGCCTTTCTAGATTATCACTTTGAAATGCATATAAAATGGCAGAACAATGTTCTGTGAGGAACAATTAAAATATATGCATTCTAGGAAATTACAAATGTGTAAGGCTATTTGGAAATCAAATTACAAACAATTCCTGGAAGCTTTAAATTATATTTAAGGTTATGGTTTTCTATTCTAGACTTCATTATATATTTTATCTGCAGATATTGCCTATTAGATTCCAAGATAAAATGAAGCTTTATAAACTCTCAAGAAATTGATGGAATAATGATGGAAAGAAATTGTGTTTATAAATTCTGCATCATATGTTTAAATCTAGTTATCTCCTAAAATTCTCACTTCCTTCTGAGACTGGAAAGGATAATTTGTGGGAGTATTGATTAGCAGTCATTTCCCCTTTGTAAAAAAGGGACTCTTTGGGAGTTGGACAAATATCGACTTGTGTATTATTCAATGGCATTGTTCAACCTAGGGAAGAAAAAGGATAAAAGGGTTCTGTGAGTAAAGTGAGCAGATATACAAGATAACTGAGTTTGAGTCAGGTTGCAGAACCATGTTGTCTTATATAACAACAATATTTTTAGTCTGATTTTATTTATTCATCCTTCAGTAATATTAGACCATGCAGACTGAGCTCTCTTTGAACCTGATTTTTACTTCTGTCCAGTTTTTTATGTGAATAAAGCAGGCAGTAAACAGAGATGAGATCTTTTGATTATCTTAAGGCTCTAATCATGTAGTATTTCGAATATTTTGAGCAGTCATATTGATGGCTAATCAATTTAATAGGACTTACAGAATGGTATGTAGTAAACTTGTTGTGTGCAGTATTTCTAGATATCTGCAGTTTCTTGTTTTATGAAGAGCTAGGGTAATGACACACAGTATTCTGAAAGCAAGCAAGCAAAAGCTGTCAACACGCTGACTTTGAACTACTGTGTACAGTATTATGTTTTTATTAAAGTTCTTTACTGGCTATATTCTTGTAATGCTGTTGTTGTAGACTTTGGACTCAGCAAAGAATCAGTAGATCAAGAGAAGAAGGCCTATTCTTTCTGTGGTACTGTAGAATACATGGCACCTGAAGTGGTAAACAGGCGAGGGCACAACCAGAGTGCTGACTGGTGGTCCTTTGGTGTTCTCATGGTACTGTATGCTTCGTTGCTTACCTTGCTTAAGGTCACAAATACATTGCATATGTCTAAGTGAATGTGAAGTAATGTCATTAGAATAAGCTTGTCCAGATCTAATTACTAATGCTTGGGTAAAGGGAAGAGATAATAACTGGATGTCACCTGAAATAGTAACTAATCTGAATAAAATTCCCTTTTCACCTGCTTAGCCCTATAAGGAATACCTGTCAGGAACCAAAACAATCACGTGTAGTCCATTGGTAGTTTAGAACAGTTGTGTTCAGTGTGAGACTTCAGTTTGTATATTTATTTCAGGTATTACTTGGTAGTTAAAGAAAAGAAACAACCCTGAAGACTTGGTTTTATGGAGTATTAATTGCATTTTGGTAAGAGTAAGCCTGTTGAATAAATACTGGAGTGTAGCAGTGAAATAAACCAGTAACTGCTAGCACACCTATGCCATGATGTGTTAGAGCAGCAGGCTGAAATATGCACGTTGAAATTAAAAGTAAAGTACTGTTTTAGAATTTATTCTTCTTGCTCTTTTCAGAGCATGGCAACATCTCAGACTTGGTTGTGGAGGAGATTTTATTACTTAAAGTACTTTACGGATGTAAAATATTCCTATGTCATCATTGTGTCTCATTTGCCACTGTTGTTATCATATAAAGTGCCAATGACAACCAGATTTTAGAGCTGTGAACTTTCTGGATAATATTTTAAAAGCTCAAGGCAGTATGTCTGATGTAGAGATAGGGAACAGTACAGTACTTAACACTTTGAGCAGTTGGGGGAAGAAGTGTTGATTTAGATTAACATTTGTTCTTTTCAGTTTGAAATGCTTACTGGTACACTACCATTTCAAGGTAAAGATCGAAATGAAACTATGAATATGATTCTCAAGTAAGTATATCTTCTTACTTTTGGAAAGTCAGAAAATGTCATTTAAATATGTTTTAACGGCTTGTTATAGCTGCTTGTGCTTGAAGAGCTTTTAGGAAGAACAGGAACAAAAAAGCCAAGCCCCCTCCCAAACAGATTCAGATCCCAGACCACAAAAATACAGTGAATTATATGCAGGAATTAAAAACTTCGGGATTAACTTGTATTTTTATTGTCTGTGTTTTTACCTTTATAGGTAAAAACAGTACAGTGAATTATACCACCATTATTTACTGCTTATGATGTTGTTAGACTGTTACAGCATCCTTTATTTTGTAAGCAGTAGTTAATCAGATATGGAGAGTGCACATACATGCTCCCATTTTTCATATTAAATTACATCAGTTACACCAGAAGCTGTCTAACAGGATGGACTGGGTAAACTGGTAATTAGTAATTGAAGCTGTTGGGCAAATATGTTGTCATCTTTATTTGCACTTGGTTAACAATGGATTTGCTTTTGACCACATGTAGAGCCTTGAGCCTTTTGAAGGCATGATAGTTAGGGGAGGGGGTGAGAGAGAAGCTCACTTCTTACCAATGTGCAGCAATTTGAGCTTACCTTGAGTATGAGTTTATAGTGTTATTACCTGTGAATACAGGTGGATTAGATCACCAGCCTTACTTGGACCTTGAAGTGGTGCTACATTTCTGCAGAACTTCTTGCCTTAGCAAGTCAGTAAGCTTTTTATATGATGGCTTAATGAGGCTTGTACTTCTTGAGGCTTTCGTTTCAAGAGGAATCATAAAATCACTTCAGGGGCAAGTAATTTGGGATTTGGTGAGTCTCTACTGGCATTGATTCTGGTGGAGGTATTTTGATGATACTTCCTGGTGACATGAAAATATCCTTGAAAATACGTATTCCTGAGAATTGTTTTACTCTATTTTAGCACAAAGCTTGGTTTGGGGGCTTAGCTGTGGCTCAGGGTGTCTTTTTGTTCAGATTTGTTTTGGGCTTTTGTTTACATTTGGGTTTGGTTTCTTTTATATAATGTGAAACTTAAAAGCTGATGATTTCAATATGTACACTCTACGAGACTTTGGAATAGATCCTTGATACATCAAATTGTGCAATGAGTTCTACATAGACAGTTTTTGGCAAGATACATTTCTTTTTACTTGGTCTCTGTTTTCCTTTAGAGCAAAACTTGGAATGCCTCAGTTCCTCAGCCCTGAAGCACAAAGTCTTCTGAGGATGTTGTTTAAAAGAAACCCATCAAATAGATTAGGTTGGTTCATTTCTTTGGATCTTGGAAATAAAAGTAGTTGGGTTAAATTGACTATTTAAAGGAAGTAGTTGCTAGAGACTCTCAAGCTCTGGATGGTCAGTAACGTTTAGGTCTAGCTACCATTTTTTGTTAGTTTGGATCCTAACTTCCTGGGGTTGGCTAACAAATGGTTACTTTCTTTGATCAGTGACTGTAGCAGTGAGCCAAGGCTTTGACAGTGTCAGAGCAAAGATAATTGACTCTGTATTATGGGCTTCTTGTAATCCGTTTGCCTCCCTGATAAGGTGTATGCTTCTTAATTGAGTATTTTACATCTTTTGCATATTGCTGTGTTTGTAATTCCCTCAACCATGTCTGTGCAAAGTTTTTAGAAATTAACTCATTTTGTAGTGCAGTCATCTTCAAAACTTTACCCAAAAGTGTTATAAATACAGTATTTTCTTTGCTCAGGAGCTGGTTCAGATGGAGTTGAAGAAATTAAGAGACATCCTTTTTTTTCTACTGTTGACTGGAATGTAAGTACAAAATGAATCAAATTATGCTGATTTTAATTTTTCTACATGTTGTATCCTAAGTACTTGTATCTGAATAAGGCACAGTAAACATTGCAGGACTGCTGACTGTTACGTTCTGGCTTCTATAATCTTGGCATGTGGAGCTGTTATATTTATGGTATAGAGAGTAATAATTATAAAATGTGGATTTACTTTTTAGATAATGAAGAGTTGCAGCCTTCTAAAGCTTAAATTGTCTGTTAGAACACTCTAGTTGGGAGAGGATGCTCATGTTGCCTGTGTGCAGGAATCCTCTTCAGTAAACGTCTATCCAGTGCTTCCATGTGGGGCACAAAACCTCACTGTGACTGTGATTCTCTTTGACTTCCCTCTGTTATCTGCAGCACATTCTGATTTTATCAGTCGTACTGTGTTCACAGTTCAAGTGTTGACTGAATGATCTGGAGTCTGTGCAAGTTCATGGCTGCTTGCTTACATTTTTAACAAGCACCTTAAAGCTTTTACTCTGTAGATGTCTGTAATCTTTTGAGATGTTTCCAGAAACATTCTCAAACCCCAGATGCTCTATATTAGATAGACCCACTCTGAAAACACTCCTTTGCTCCAGTGCCTACAAAAGGATACAGACAGGACTACCTGCAATGCCAGCCGATACAGTGTTCAGCTATTTCTTTAAAGCCTGTTGTTGTGATCCTTCTCCTTATCTCTTGTATCTACTTCTGAGAAGGTGTTTTTTTTTCTAGCTGTGTTTATGCAGGTGGTTTTTCTAGCTGTGTTTATGCAGTATCTACCATAAAGTCCTGATTAGCAACTAGAGTTTTCAGTAACAGCAAAACTTTCACGTTAGAACAATTAAAAATTATAAGACTTATGAAGCATCAGTGAGGAAGTTTGAAAGATTTGCAGAGTTTCTGGGGTTTTGTTGGTTTTTTTTCTTTTCTTTTTTTAAATTTGGCAGTGCTTTGTATTTATTTCACCATGGGGTTGATGACCACTCCTGTATTTTATCTCTTTATTTCTTTGGATGAATTCAGGTCCCTCTTCCATGGTTGTGTGTTTTGGGGGGGTTTTTGGTTTTTTATTTATCTTTTTATTGAAATATGTTGCATGTTTTCGTGCAGGAAGATTAAATGAGAAGAACTGCAAAAAAACAGGTCTGAAAGGATGACAGAAATGCCAAGAAAATGTTCTAAGAACTTCCTGAACTTTTCATAGGGCTACAACGTTGCTTGGCTTTTCCTTAATGGTGAATGGGGCTTATTGCAGATTTGTGATGAGCAGGGCAGTGCGTTTTTTTTTACAGCATATTGAGTAAAGTAATAAAAAAGGAGGAGCTTTTCCCTTCCTTCCCCAGTTTAGTTGGGGATCAGGAAAAAAAATGGAATAGAGCTTTGAGAATTGGCAATTCCTTGCCAAAAGGTACACGCCTGTCACTCGTGAGAAGTCTTTGGGACCCAGAAGAGCAAAGGGAAGACTGTGTTCCATGTCTTCCCTTTGGCGTGGGTTTTTTAGGGTTCTGACAAAAGAGCTGTGAACCAGGTCTGAGATGATGGCAGATTGTAAGATGTGCTATGGCTGTTCCATGTTTTTCTGAGTAAGCCATGGAAGACCTAGTGACAAGTAACAACCTGTTGGAGTTCTAAACGTACTGATCTGGTAGATGAGGCACATTCAGAAGAATAAGGAAAAAGAGTTCTGTATTGTTTGACTTGTTTGGTAACGTTTACTGTAGCAGTTCAAATCAAAGATCCATGAAAGTAAAGCAGTCTTTCCATATATATTTGTGGTTTTCTACTTGGTATATATTATTCACTCTTTCAGAAAACTGTTTTAATTAAATAATAATAATGGAGTTGCTTACCCTCTAGCTTGTGAAATTATAGCACTCGTTGAAGTTTCATTCGCTTTTAGTTTTATGATCTTGTCCTCCTTCTTTAGAAACTTTTCAGAAGAGAAATTCAACCTCCATTTAAACCTGCTTCTGGGAAGCCAGAAGATACCTTCTGTTTTGATCCAGAATTCACAGCAAAAACACCAAAAGGTAATTGAGCGTGGTTATAAGTTGGTGAGGTTTGTGGGACAAGAGAGGTCAGATTAGTATTACAACAACAAACAGACAAGTCAAAGTTAGAAGGAAAGGGTGTAACAGGTTTCCCATCCTTTGAAAGAGTATGTTTCCTTGGTGGTTTCTGTTCTTTGAAATATTTTGCTGTACTTTCATATTCCTTTTTCTCCTGTTGGTGAATCAGCCATAACTTCGAAACCATAATTCAGACGCTAAGCCAGACACGCAGTGCTTGTGAGGGAGCATCTGCTACAATAAGTAAACCAAATTTGATTGCAGCAGTGATTATTTTTAGAGTCAGTCTTCCGGTGAAAATGACTTGCTTTAAGTAACTTCCTTAAGCCCATTGCTTACTATAATTATTCAAATTAAATCTTAGAACTGGTATTGTAATACCTTTTCATTGAGCTGATCCCTTCACTACCTATGCTGAATTTGACTTTACTCCTTAGAAAATGGTTACGCAAAGATAAAGAATTGTGGGGAAGATGCAGAGTGGACTGGGTACCTGTACGACTAGATCAGTTGAAATGCCATCTCCAGTAGTTTCAAGAAGCTTATAAGAATTTATCTTTAAAATATCCCTGAAGTTATTGAACCACAAAAACTTCCAAGTAACTGAACTTGGAAACAAAGCAAGTGCAAACGCTGTTTAGTATGCTTCAGGTTTCGCTTCACATTTCGCTTCAGGTTTTCTTTTATGAGTTTTTCTTTACTGCTGCATCGTTTAAAACCACTTGTCATGTTTGTTTGGAGAACGTCTATGGTTCTAATAGGCTACACAGAATTACCAAGCTGTGCTTACTGTGAAGTTTCAGTGGATTCAGAAGTACATGTATTTTGAGAAAAACTTGGTTCTAATTATTCACTAGTGTTACTAATTGAATATCTTGTATTGTCTCATTCCTGCCTTGCCAGCAGCACATATACCACTGAAATAGCAAATTCTGTAGGCACTTGTCTTTGTTATGCAGTCCTTGATCATAAGACTGTGATCTTAATTTCTTTTTCATAAGTAGTAGTGTTGTTTTAATAAAGTTCTTCCAGAAACATGTATTGTGACACTAGTTCCTGCAATATCTTGCAGTTTTAGGTGAAACCAAGGAATACTTGCTTTGTGTTTGGTGTTGAAATAAGAGAAGACAGATAAATGACTGGAAGTCTTACTCACCATCTGGTGTTACTCTTGTTTGCTCCCCTTGCCTCAAAATGTTTTTTCTAACATACCTCTCCAGAATGTTTAAAAAAGTAGGGATTTAGCCATGCTAATCAAATGTGTATGCCCCTAGATTCTCCTGGAGTCCCACCTAGTGCGAATGCACATCAGCTCTTCAAAGGATTTAGCTTTGTGGCAACTACTACTGTAGAAGATCATAAAATATCACCACTCACCAATATACTGCCAATAGTACAGGTACGTCCTAGGTTTGTTTTTTGGGAAGCTTTTTTGACATGCCAAAGACCAATATTTAGCGTTTGCAGTCTGTCCTTTTTTGCTGGGGAGACTTAAAATCTGGATTATTAAAGTGTTTCCATGGGTTATTCCTAAATCTTACAGTGTGTTGCTGTTTTTCTGGAGGCAAAATTCATAAAAGAAAGTGTGGGCAACCAGAAAAACCTTTTGCTATTGGACACAGTATTATGGGCAACGAGCATTTTGTTGTTTTAGGTGACAGATTGTATGTGTTTGTTTAAGCAGCTTCATGGAAACAGCGCACAATTTACTGATGTATATGAACTGAAGGAAGATATTGGTGTTGGTTCCTACTCTGTTTGCAAGCGGTGTATCCACATAGCTACAAATATGGAGTTTGCTGTGAAGGTACTTTAAATAAATTTCATTGTGGCAGTTCTGAAACTATTCCATAGTAGTTTTGTAAATTCAAACGCCTGAATTTTGTAGGCAGTGGAGATATTTAGATGCTGTGGGAAGTGAAAAATGATGTTTGCTTCATTTGCTGAAATTTTGTATTGGCTTCTTTAGCTCTTCTTTTTGTGGGTAAAGTTTTGAAGACCTGGCTTTGCAATTACAGTTTGGAAGCCTGAAAGTACTTCATGATGATAACACCTGAAATAAAGTAAAATGCACAAGGATGGAAGGCGGCTGCAGGGAATTAGTGATACTTCAGACAGTCCACTGCGTTTCCTTGTCCATTGGAGCAGAATGGACTGCGTTAATGACATAACTTTAATAGGTAGTAAGGATAGAGCAAGAAATGAATAAGCAGTGGGATGTGAAGATGGAAGATTAATTAATTGAGATTAGTAAGAAGTAATGAACTCTAGAAATATTTTTCTTTATTCTGTTGTTGAAGTGGGAATAAACACTTTGTTTAGCCAAGTTGTTTTTCCTGTTGCTATATTTTGCAGATAATTGATAAAAGTAAGAGGGATCCCTCAGAAGAAATCGAGATTCTCATGCGTTATGGACAACACCCAAACATTATTACTTTAAAGGATGTATGTACCTCTCTTTCTCTGCTATCTCTTATTACATGGTAATCAAATAAATATAGATGTAGAAAGCTTATTGGGATTCACTTAACTTCTTTTACATAGTAAAATGTATTGGAATATAGATGTAGAAAGCTTATTGGGACTCACTTAACTTCTTTTACATAGCAAAATGTATTGGAATATAGATGTAGAAAGCTCATTGGGATTCATTTAACTTCTTTTACATAGTAAAATGTATTGGAAGAGCAGTACATATACTATGGCGCTGTTTACATAAAGAAATTATGTAAAAGTTAGAAATACTGTGTTTCCTCTTACTTCGAGCAAGTAGCTAATGTGTTGGCAATGTGAATCTGAAAAAGCAGCTGCATGTTGTCCGTACATGTGAAGTGCTGGCAGCTAAAAACTGTCCATGGAGGGGAAAAGCAACAGGAGCAGTAGGGCTACAGTCCTCTTACAGCGGAAGTTCCTAGTCTGAAAAACTTGATTCATGAATTAACAATTGATTACTTTGTCTCACAGAATATGCCAGTAAGCTGTCCTATACTTTGTGCTTTAAGGCTCCTGCATTGCAGAACTACATTTGACAGTCCCTGCTGTTTGTGCTTTATGTTCATATGTGAAGAGGTGAACAGTATTCTGTAACTTTCATTTTTCAGGTTCTGTAATTATAGATGAATTTTTTAAGAGATAATTTATATTTATATATGTATGCACTTGTTGAATTTCTCCTCAGGTGTATGATGACGGTAGATTCATATACCTTGTCACAGAGTTGATGAAAGGAGGAGAGCTGCTTGATCGAATTCTCAGACAGAAGTTCTTCTCTGAACGAGAGGCGAGCGCTGTATTATACACTATAGCCAAGACTGTGGACTACCTGCACTGCCAAGGAGTGAGTGATTTCCTCCATGATGTAACTTCTTTCACATTTCTTAGAATTAACATTCCTATAGTTATGTGCTTTAGTTGGCTTGCTTTTTATGGCAGAAGGGAAGAGGTTTTCTGAGTATTTTATGACAAAGGTGAATAATATAAACAACTCATCCTGTTATTCTGGCAAGCCCATAAGTCTCTAATTGTACAGTTTATGAAACAGCAGATATTTGTTCTTTTAGGCTCATGGGCAAATGGTTATGTTCCAGTTGCATTACGAGCCAGTAGGCTTTTTTATTACATTCCTTGAACTAGAATTTATTGTTCTTGGAAGCTACACAATTGTGTAGAACTCTTAATAAGTATGTTAATTTAGAGAATAGTTTTTCGAAATGTAAATTATGTACAAATATACATGCAAATTTTAAGTGATGGATTTTAAAATTTCTTTGTTTGAAGGTAGTGCATCGAGACCTTAAACCTAGTAATATTTTATATACGGATGATTCAAATAATGCTGATTCTATCAGGATTTGTGATTTTGGATTTGCAAAACAACTTCGAGGAGAAAATGGACTACTTCTAACTCCATGCTACACTGCAAACTTTGTGGCACCAGAGGTATGTTAAGCTGATGTGTGTGTTCTCAGTGCTGGTTTTGAGGCATCAAGTGCTTAAACTTTGTAGCAGTGCTTAAGAAAAAAAAAGATCAAAAAAAGAAAAATTCTGCTAGTTTTCCTTAAATAGAATTATACATACTTTAATAATCACTGGTGCATATGTTTATAATAAACCTGCTTTAAAAATAGCAGAATCCACCCTTTAAAAATGAGATGTAAGCCTCCTGAGAATCTTCAGAAATGATGTTCTGGGGACAAGAAGTACTGTTGGTAGCTGCTGTACTCTGTATATCAAAAAATAATCAATCCTGGGATTGACTCACTTTTCCTTAGGCTGTGCAGTGGTATTGGTTTGAGGTGGTCTTTTAATACTGAGAAGTCTTTAATGCTTTTTGGTTTATAGGTTCTCATGAGACAGGGATATGATGCTGCCTGTGACATATGGAGCTTGGGTGTTCTTCTTTACACAATGTTGGCAGGGTGAGAACTATTTCTTAGCTTTTCTGTTTACCTAAAATTCCAGCATGCTGTGTGAATCCATGTTTTCATTAAAATGGTAAGATATTATCTGATTGATTTTTGAATGCAGAATGTCAAAGACACTGCAGTAGAACAGGAAGCTTTAAATAAGTGTGTACATGAAATAGGCTTATCTCATAGGTAGGTTCAAGGTTTCTCTTCTATAGTGCATGACCAAGAGATGCCAAAGCCTGTCCCAGTTTCCAGGAGACAACTTGGTCTGTAAAATTATGTGGCATTTTCTTTCTCCTTCTGCCCTTTGTCCTCCCCACTCTAGCACCCTAGTCCTGGCCCTTTTGCAAAACATGCTGGTTTGTAACCTCTTAAGTTTTCTAAACCTTTAAACTTCCATTAAGTACTATGAGGTACTCCGTGGCCAAACATTTTTTGTCTTATAGATAAACACTATCTATTGGAAACCGTTCCCCTTGATAAATTTCTACTACTTGTAAAATCACTGCCACCACCACAATTCTGTCATAAAAACTAGGATTCTTGTATGATTTAAATGCAAATATGCAGATAGATCCTGGGCAGTATGATGCCTGCACACTTGAGAAATGTTGTCTGAATAAAAGGTATAGCAGGTGAAAAGTAGGGGGTAGGAGTGGTCCAGCATGAATTCCTGGCTTTCCATTTTGTTCCTTTTAAGCACATCAACTGGAAGACTAAAACTAACTGTCTGGGATCATTTCTAAACCTCTGTTGATGATGCTATTGATCTTCTATGCAGAGCTTTCAAAGTACTGAGATAGAATGCATTAAGATTAATTATTATTAAGCTTTATTATTATCATTATTATTGTTATACTTGATTAACCACAATTAAAATAATATAGTTCTGAAGATGAAATGTTAATATAAGAAGTATTTAATAGTATATAGTGTGTTTCTATTGGCAGACTTGTATGATTCATGGGATTTTACCAGTTTCTTGCAGCTTCTTACCTGTAATAAGGCATTTTGGTTTTCCTGGTTTTTTTTTTCCCTTTCAACAGCTATACTCCATTTGCCAATGGTCCTAATGATACTCCAGAGGAGATCCTGGTACGGATAGGCAGTGGAAAATTTTCCTTAAGTGGAGGCAACTGGGACACAGTTTCAGATGCAGCAAAGGTGTAAATGTGTTTTATTCTCATTTTTTTGTATGATTTGAATGAACATCTGCTGTGAACTTCATAGAACAGACTAGTCTAACACAGTAGTGTGCCATTATTGCCTGCAAACTTTATTGTAGTGAAGGTCATGTGGCCAAACCTCCAGCTGTGACATCTGACCAGGTAACCCAGGGCTTTACTCAGCCTGACTGTAAAAACCTTCATGGGTGGTGTCTGAACAGTTTGCCTGGGATGCCTTTTCCAATGCTTGGCTGTTGTTAATGGGGAAGAAGCTTTGCCATCCTGCCTATGGCCCTTTGGATGGCTGCCCTTCCCTTGGACTCATCGATGCATTCTCCACACCTCTGGTTTGGTGTCCCACTGCAGACCCAATGAGAGTATATTCACTTCCTTCCCCAGTCACTGATTCTTGAAGATTTTTAAATAAAGATAGGTCCCAATATAGGGTTTTCTAATAATCAGTTGGGTTTTTTTATATTTCTTGTTTTCACTTGAATCAAAATCAGGTGTTTGTGGATTCCTTAAATGGAAGGATGACTTTTTACAATTATTGTTGGTTCTAATAGCTAATTAGTCTGGGATGAATAGGTTAATGTTTCAATGCTGAATTCATCAGGTCTTTTGTCTTTGTTAGTATTTCCAGCAATTAAACTAGTACTTTAACAACCAAACATATTTGGCTGTCTTGCCAAAAACTCTTGATCAGCTTGATTATACAGCTGTCCCTATTATTTAAAGACAGCATCACTCATCAGTTGCTGTATGTGTTGTCTGGGCTTGATGTTGCCATGGTCTGTAAGTATCTTAGTCACCAGTGTTACCTTTGATAAAGCTTGGCATTAATATTAAATCTTCTCTTGATCCCTTAGAACTGCTCTACTTGTTCATTTTGGTAGGAGTGATTCAGAATGCTTATTGGCTGATGCTGTCTTAGCAGAAGTAATTCACTTCAGTATAGGGAAGAATGCTTAACATTTTGTACCTAGCAAAGGGAACATTCTGTCAGCTTGTTCATATTTTGTTTTCTTTCAAGCTATTCCTGTATCTGTTCTGTGCCCTTCCCACCCAGCTCTTCTTTTGACCAACATTGTAATTAGTAGCATTACTGCTAATGCTTCTAAACAGGCAAATACAAGTGTCCATTTTTGTTGCTTTTACTCTTTATATAGTTTCCTGAAGGAAAAATTCATTAATAGTGTATCCCTGTGTATGAATTCAATTGTAATACATAGTCAGTAGACCCCAAATGTGTAGTACAAATGAAGTTTGCAAATAATAGCTTTCTTCTGTAAAATGTTTGCTAAATTTTAATGTGATTTCTAGTCCTTTAAAAGATTATATTAATAAGCAACTGAAATATGAAACAAACAACAGTAGGTTTCTTTACAATAAAGGCTTGCTCTGTTGAACTGTTTAAATAGTACAACACATTGTTTTCAGACTTCTGCAGTGTCAAGGCACAGAATGATCCAATTTATCTGCTGACTTTTGTGTGTGTGTGTTTGCATTGTGTTAATCCCTGCTATATAGGGTACTCTTTCTCTCTTTGCTGCATTAGTTAATGCTTTAAAGTCTGCGGAAGATTATTTTAACTGAATAATGTGCATGGTTTTCATTTTTATCTAGGACTTGTTATCACATATGCTTCACGTAGACCCACATCAACGGTATACAGCAGAGCAAGTATTGAAACATTCATGGATAGCCTGTAGAGACCAGTTGCCACATTACCAACTAAACAGGCAAGATGCACCACATCTAGTAAAGGTAAAACAACCGAAAGGCTGACTCTTGCCTGAGCTGGTAGTTACACAATGAATTAGGTTGCTTTTAGAACAACAGGTAGAACTCTTTGTTTTCCTTTTGTTTTCCCTGATACCTAGATATTTGAGCTGCATGCGCAGATGAATTACAGATAAACACATTTTATTAGCCTGTGTATAAAGTAAGAGGTTTTCCTGGGTGTTTTGTTTTCACAGGTTAAGGTAGCTTTGGCCATACAGAAACCTGGTAAGAAAGTTACCGGAGACAGATTGCCATATGTCTGCTAGCATTCTTATTCAAGTACTCTTTTGGGATTTGTTTCTATGACTGGCTCATATTATACTTTCCTAGTATAATTTAATAAACTGTGTTACAGGTTTCTTCCACTGGTATTTTATCTGTTCTGTATCAGTGTTTCTGACTTGACACAAAACCATTCAACTGTATGCAGACAGATTTTAGGTTGGCTTCATTAGTTTTGTTGGATTCAAGTCAGGACCTGAATGATCACTTTTGTGGCTGTATTTGTTAAATTGATGCTCATGTTCTTGGAAGGTACTAATTCTAACCCATACTAAAACATGACTTCTGCATCTAAGGTATGTAAAAGAAATATGCAGGGAAGAATAAGAAATGTCAAACACCTGTGTTTAGGCACCTGAAGGATGCAGCAATAAATGTTTTTGTTTGTTTTTCAAAACAAACTTTAGAGACCATGCATGACCTGCCTTAAGTCCCGTGGGTTTTTTTAATAGAGTTAATTAAGAATATATTTTCTTTACTTTTTGATTAAAATGACCTTTACAGGCTTTCCTGTATTTCATTGTTCTCTAGGGAGCCATGGCTGCTACATATTCTGCACTGAATCACAAGACATTTCAGCCCGTGTTAGAGCCTGTTGCAGCCTCCAGTTTAGCTCAGCGACGGAGCATGAAAAAGCTAACATCAACAGACTTATAGATCCACTGGGATACCTTAGCAAACAGAAGCAAGGGGAAAATCCAATAAGTGGCTCTATTTTGCCTGACCTGTGATCAAAAGGCATCTATGGTTTCCTGCTACACTACTTGAATTCTGTAAAAGTCCTTTTTTTAAAAAGAAAGAAAAAAAAAATCCACAGGTTCATACTGTGTTGTTTTACAGGCCATATCTGTTCAATTAATTTAAACATCAGGTACACCATGATGAATTTCTCTACACTGTCCTTTAAGAGATCTGTTGCAAATATTCTTTCACATTCTGTATAGTTTTGCTGGGTTCATTTAAGAAATGGTTTAGGGGACCGTTGCCAATGACCAAGTTGTACATAAAGTGTCAGTGTAAGCTTTCTTCACACCGTTAGACCCTGTTGTGAAGGACAAATTCTTAATTTTGTAATTGGGCACTTACTCATTTAACTTCATTAACTTGTTCACTACCATTATGAAAAGCTGACTAATGTATCGTGCCAGTGTTAAATGCATTAGTGTTAATTTGGAAGGTCTGTTTTTGCATGGTGCCAGTAACTGATAAGCTTATGTGAAAATACAAACAAAAGGGATGTGTAAGATTCTGCACTTTACCCATAAGCTTAATTTGATCTCTTGTGACCCAAAAGAAGCGGTGGTTAACAAATGGCCTCTTACGGGAAATTAACGTTTCTAGTTGTTACCATGAATGTGTGTTCTGCACGGAGCTGGAGAAAGTAAGTACGTGTATAAACTGCCAGAATTAAGGATCTCAATAACATTGGTACATCATTCAATCCAACACTTTTATTTACTTTGTCTATCCATTAGTACAATGACTATATTACTATTTCCTTGGCAGTTGTTTCCAGTGAATATACACAATATTAAGTTTGTTTGGTATCTAAGACAAACTGACACTTTATTATAACAAACTTGGCACATGGATTTTTATTTTTTATTTATTTGATTTTTATAGGACATTGCTTCTATCTGAATCTCTTGCCGCATGTACAAATATTACAGAACATAAATGCAAAATTCTGATTGCCTAACTGTAGGGGTAGCTCGGGAAAATAAATAAGCCTTGCCGTGTGCCCAGATAAGGGAATTCTCACCAAGACATTTCACAGTTATGGACAAGTTACTGACCATATCCTGTTGCCAGCAGTTCTTCACCCTCTCTGTCTTGATGCTAGAACTTCAGCTGTTTTCCGGGTGCTGTGATGTAAAGGAAATGAATTTCAGGGCCAGAATTATCTTGAGGTTTTCTGACTCAAAATCAGTGCTGGCTGCTTTTAGACTGAGAACGAGTGCATTCAGGGATGATGAGCTTAAAAGTATTTTTGAAAGTTGTAGACACTACTGTGCAGTTTTAGTGTAGAATGGGATTGGGACGCATTTTAGATACTAAGCATATGTGACCACAGTTAGACTGTGAACAGAGACACCAAGTGACCAAAAAGTCAAATGTAGTTCAGACTGATTTGCCATCATTGAATTCTGTGTCCCAAGTACCTTTGGTAGCCAATTACAAGAACCAGTCATGGCAGAACTTGGCATTCTGAGACAGGAAAAAAACAGCTTTCGGGAGAGTTCTGGCCCAACTGCCAAGAGTGGGAGCAGTAACTCGGATCTTAAAAGGCAGAGGTGCTGGCTGGTTTTTGCTTGTACCTGTGGCATTGGAAGTACTATTAGATAAACTGCTTTCTTCTGTTGTGGTGGGGGAAGATGGAAGTTATCTGGCCAAATAGTTAGGTAAGAATATGTGTAGATTTGAGACTTAATGAATATAGCAAACATAGGTGTGCTGTTGGTATCATGCAGAATATACCCCATACTAAATTTCTTGAGTGTTTGATAGATGTTGGAAGCTTTAGGGGCCATTTGTGCCTAGTTTTGAGGTGCCTGTTTGAAACGCTTGAAAGTTTATCAAAGAGCACAACTGCTGCCTGGAAAGCTTATTGTTTAGTGCAAAATCTGCCCCTTATGCAGCTGGTTCATCCTTGTACTCATCACTGAAGACCTTTGGCAGCAAGAATGCCTGCAAGCCTCTGCAGGCTATTGGTATAAATTTGTTTTGTAAATTCACAATTGACTGCCAGAAGAATATGGATTCACTCTAATAAAAGAAGGGAAAAAACACAATAAAGTGGTGGAAATAATGCTCCCTGAGCTAAGGCCAAGGTATAGTCTGGGTTGAATTGTAGTAGTAAAAACTGTTAGGGATAGAGGGTAATGCACGGTGCAGAACACAACTGAAATGTCAAACCTGAATTGTCTTCACCTTTTCCGTAAGGCAGCAGCTGGTCTTTAATGGCTTTATTCATGAATCATTTAACAGTGTTTATATTGGTATTTTCTTTTAGCTTGCTTAGAAGCATCACATTATAAGCACCTTAAAAGCATTTTGCACAAAAGGAGTTGTAAGCAGCTGAAGGTACATAAGTTCTTGGTGTGCAACACACAGGTGGTAACAGGAAAAGTACACAAACAAGATGAATGTTCTGATTCCTAGCAAAGAATTTAAAGCATCTTCTATAAAGTAGTCCCTGCTGGTTTTCTGTCATTACTAGCCTTTAGTGCAAGTGGTACTCTTGGGGTAAAAGCAAGGTTTCAGTGACTGCAGCATTACAAAGTTGTCTCATCGCAAGGAAAATATGTGGAAAACCACCTTTGCTGTATCTGACAGGCCAGTGTACCCTGGTATGCCAGTTCTAATTGTTAATTAGAGGGGGAAGTTTGCTTGCTATGAATAATACAGCATATCAGTCTTTGAAGTATTTTGGATATGCAGGGATGCAAAAGAGTTCTCTTGTGGTTTACTGACCTGCGTAGTGTTTAATGATCCTCTCCTCTGTGATACTTCTGGGTTTTAATTTCTTGCGTACTTCTCAACCTTTTTTTTCCCCCAAATATGGGTTTCGTTCAGTTAAGTAATTGTATAAAAGTAGCTTGGTCTGCTGCTGAGTTACCACTTAAATGCTCAAATTCAGTGTTCTTTCAATTCCAACATGGTCTTGGCTAGGGGGAAAGGGTTAGTGTAACTTGTTTCCCTTTTATATCATCTCTGCACTGTTCATGGTTGCCAAGAAATAGGCATATATTCACCGGGATTTCCAGAGAACTAAGTATTATCTTCAGTGATATAATGCTTTGTCTGTTACTGACAGCAACATAGCTTCTGCTCTGATGTTTGGTGATGGCAGTTATAAATAAATGCTAGTTCTCAAGAGCATGTAGAGCCCGATATGTTCTCTCTGAAGAGAGGAGATTTCCAGAGGCATCAGCTATAGCTGGAGCAGGATTATGACATACTGTGCTTTTCTTTCCCCCATCGGATATTGTGGTTTCTGTCTTTATCCTTTAGATTAAAAAGTGGGGAACTCTTTTTGTATTCCTGTTACATATCCAAAATCTATGCAGTGGCATCGATGTCAGCCAGTGGTGTGTAACAAAGAGAGCCTATGCTCATTGCCACAGGGGGATTCATTTAAGCCACTCCTTCATGGCTTGTGTTGTCTTAATGCTGTTATCATTTTGTGTGGGGCTTCTTTTCTACTGTGCTTAAAACTAGTATATTTACTTTGCCCATGTGAAGAGCCTGAGGTGAAGGTGGTCTAAGGAAGAGGGACAGTTTGAAACCCATCTGGTAGTATGGTTTAAATGTTCTTGCATCCAGAGAAGGCATCCAAAACCTGACCTAAGTGAGTTGTGTTAAGCTTGAATTCCCTCTTCCATGGTTTAATTCATTTTTCCGAAGCTGATCTTTACATGTTCAATAGTTAAAATTATCTGCAGCAATCCTGAACAGCTAAAAGTTATTTGCAGTATACTTACAAACTGGCCATTTTGCAGGGGCAGGTTGCTGCATCCAGTGCTTTGCGCTCTGTCCTCAAATTTTAGTTAAAAAGCTGGAATAGCTTGTAAGAATTAAAAGAATTGCACAGTTCTATAGTAGTTATCCTGATTTGCGTCAGTGAAATTAGGCTCAAACATCAATGCAAACATGAGGATTTATGTGTTTCTATAGCACTTAAGTGGGGTTTTTTTTCAATCCTATCCAGAATAAGAAGTTCCAGATATTTGTGGGAGGGAAGGAAGGAGCAGGTTTTTCTTTCTCAAAGCTTTCAGAAGGCTTTGGAAGCTGTGATAAAAGTCCTTATGTAACATTATGGGAGCTCTAGGAGATTAAAAAGTACAAGATCTCCTTGAAAATTAATCCTAAAACTTTCTTGGGCATGTATGGATACCTGTTGTTAGCATGCCTGCGCTGTTGTTGATACCGTACCATCCTACATTAACACTCATGTAGTTAAGAATGCTGTTTGTCAGTGTGCTTTTTAAAACGTTATTCCCAAATTATGTTAGTGTTAAGCCTACATTTTCTTCTGGGATTAGAAGAATGATTTCAGATTTTAAGCTCCCCCCTCTTAATGTATAGCTAAAACTGACTTAAATTATTATAATTTATGTAATTAGGAGTGTTCCCCCCCAAATAATTGGGGTTTTCTTGGGATTTTTCCTGTGTAAAGCAAGCTTGAAAGCTTTAAAAGATACTTAATGGATTATGTATCTTAAGTAAGATTTGGGCAGTTGCTTATTCCGAATAGTAAGTTTAAATAACATAGAATCTTATTTGGGGTTCTTTGTTGTTTGGTTTCTTTTTTTTTTCCACGTGAGAACTGAAAACATGCTCAAGGTGGATCTCCTTTGCAGGACAGGGTGTTCCTATTTTGTATGATTTGCATTAGGCTTATGAGCAGCGTTTGCTAAGTAGTTGCATTGTCATAATATCCCAAGCACTTTGGCATCTTGCACTGATACTCCGATTAGAGCTAAAAGTCTTCTGGCACGTGACTGGCTATAAATCTCAGTATACGAAAGGGCATTAATTGAAGACGGTGTGCAATGAATTACATGCTCTCTGAGGTACTTCAAAGATGAAACTATACAAAAAGGTCCCCGTTATCAGATATTGTAACTGTCATTTCTTTCTCTAAGCATATTGTGGATTTTGTATCATACTGTATTTATTTCATTTAATTTTAAAAACAGATGTTTTCTTTAAAGCTCTGTATATATTGACATTAAAGTTTGCATTGTACTACGTTCTCTTGTTGTAAGGCTGACTCTGGTAGTGCATTGTATGGTATGTTGTTTTTCTTTGCACTCTCGCCTTGAATTATGACATGCCAAAGACAACCTCAGAATTGCATTTATTTTGTTAAACTTGGTGAGTAATGATGAGGGTGCAGTTTTAAATAGCTGGCAGTTCCTTACGTCCTAGAATAAAAAGATTGCAAATTCATAACATTTTATAATTGACAAAACTCCATCCTTTATGATTTGGAAGTTCACCAACTCCTTTTTTCTAAATTGATATCAAAGCAGACATTGATACCGAAGCAGACATTCCTAAATTAACCACACTGTGAGTGCGATATTTGGGAAACCTGGCCAAAAATCTCTCATACATCAAGAGCTGTTTATAAATTTATGCTCCGTCAAGTGTTTTGTGCCACACTTTCAATAAAACATCCATTCACCAGTAGGATTAATGCATGACTTTAGGGTGCGATGATCTACCTTGATGTTTTTCAAGTAGCTATTCAGATTTTACTTAATCTGTAAAGAAGAAATAGTTTTCTGCAGAGATCTGGTCCTTGGGATACAGATGCTTGTGTTAGGAATGATCACATTGAAGCCAGTGACCTGCACACTGCTCAGATTTGAGCATATGTGTCAGCTCGCCATGCAAGGTCTCAGGAGCTGCAGGAGGCGGCTCTGCCTCCCAACACCGCTTCAGCTTTGCATTTAAGCTGATGGAAGTGCTGCAGATCACTGAACCCTTCTGTCCTATACACCAACTGTTGGTGTGAAGCTGAACGTTGCTGATGTCCCTGCTACAAGGTGAAGGAACAGCTCAGTATGCAGATGATAATCCCCTTCATGGGACAAGAAGGTGAGATTTCGATACAACAGTTGATGCTAAAATGCTTCCAAGGTATTTCATAGAGTCATAGAATTTGGTAACTAATGTTGCTGTTCTATTCAGAATGGGTTACGGATGCCTTATTTTTCAGTTGCCCTCTCAGTCCAAAACCACAGAATAGTTTTTTCCAGTTTGCCTGAATTAAATCTCTTTGTACTTGCTCCTCTTTGCTGACACAAGGCACTTCTAAAAGTACTTTGGGGCCTGTCAGTGGTGGAGTTGTCAGCACACAAACAACCCCTCAGCAGTTTGGGGGAGGATCGAGTGCTTCAGCTCTTTCTTTACTGTTTTAATTAATGAACTGGTAAGTGAAGAAGGGAAAGCAGGAGCTAAACAAGTGCTGAGCTCTTTGTCAATCACATGCTGCTCATTCTGCTTTCCTGAGGCATGGTTCTTGGAAGCTGTTTTCTCCATGATTCATTCCTGAAGCGTTATGATCATAAGAGGCGCCTTCCCACATCTGCATTTTGTGCTTTTATGGGGTAGGAAATGTTTTAAGGTGAAGAAAATGCTGTCACAGACACTAAAAATAGGCTTATTCAGCTGAGTAGTGTTCTGGAGGTAGTCACCAGGTCAAGTTCACATCTTCACCAGCAGCATAGACTTGCTGTGCTGGACACTTGAGGAGCTGGGACTTTAAGGAGAGTGACTGTTTTAATTCTTGAGTGTAAGCTGTTCAATGATGGACCTCGAGGATGGGGAGCAGGAGGTGAGGACGGGCAGTTAAATGATACATTGAGCTTAGCTGCAATCCAGAATTAAGAGCGCTCTTTTCAGACTGCTCCGTAATGGAATGAAGGTTAAGTCTCATTACTGAATGTGGTGCCTTCTTAGTGGGGCAGAGTATGTCTCATGCCATTTCCACCTTAACGCATCTCTGCCCAAGCCCTAATATGTAGCAGGAAGAGACAGCCAGTGTCTGCTGATGTGTTTGCCCCAAATACAGATTTAACTGTGTTTGTGTTAATTTTTGTTTCAGTTTCTCCTCCAGAGCTTTTGGAGAATTTATCTTAACGAAAGAGACCAGGGGCTTCTTGCAGGCCTCTTGAAAGGCACAAGAAAGCTTTGCCGGCTGTGCAGGACACGTTTCTGCCTTGCTGTTGCTTTCACCAGTGCTCAGGCAAGGGCTGCCTCGCAGCTCCCCCTTTGGTCTGTTACTCAGCGATTCCAGCCTCAGAGCAAATCCTTAACTCCCCATAGCCACTTTGGTGCCTGCTCTTTGATTTCTAGCATCCAAAGCATATTACCCCATAACCGTGCTATGCCAAGTCCCCAGCATTTCAACGAAGTCTAATGCACTAATGCTGGCTAAGAGTGTGAATTGCTTTGTTCCTGGACACACATGTTTTTGGCTGTCAGCATCCCAGTTTGTGTCCTGGTCTCTGCTGAGATGACTGGGATTCATGGCTACAGAGGGCTAAGTGCTTCTTAATTTAGAAGGGTTATATTTGCTTTTACTTCTAAAAGCTTTGAGGCAAATTAAAACTGTGTTTGTGGAGCACTGACTCGGCACTGTGCATTGCTAATCTGGCAGCTCTGTGTACTGAGACCCTTTAGGCTTGTTCGGAGGTTTTTAACTAGGATGTTGATCATGTAGCAAGGTGTTAGCAGCAGGCATTGTGTTGCCTTCCCCTTCTTTTGAGCTGAATTTGGTGGTTTTATAGGTGAGCGAGCAGCTATAGGAGGAGGGGTGAAGTGTAGCATGGGGACTGATGCACCGAAAGGACGCAGTTATTCATTGCTTTGGAGAAATGGGTACCGGTAAGGTACAGGCACAGCACCCCAAACCCGCGCTCAGTACGGGTGACAGTGCCGCCTGCCGCGGTGCCGGTGCGGGGTCTCGGCGGTGCTCGGTGGAGCTCAAGGGGCATCCGCGCGGTCCCGCAGCCCCCCCCCCACGTCCTTCCGGCTCCTGCTCTGCCCGCTCCGAGCCTGCGCTCCCCGGTGCCTCCGGGAGAGGGAGGCAGCGCTCCGCGCCCGAGCCCGCTCCGGCGGCTCCTGCAATCCTGCCCCCGGCGCCGCGCCTGCGGTGTGAGAACGTTCCGAGCCCGCTTATGGCTGCAGGATACAGGGCGAGGACGGTGCCGTCGCAATGCGGTTGCGTTTGTATTATTATTGTTGCTGTTGTCATCATCATTAGCATTATTAATTGCTTTTCCTGCGGCTGCGCTGTTGAACACAACTTGCTGTTCTCCTGGCTGTGGGGTCACTTGGGTGTTCATACCCCAAGACAGCAGAGCCATTCCCCAGTGAGACCTTAGAGCTGCTTCTGGTGCCTAACGGGGCCAACAAGAAAGCTGGAGGGGGGGCTTTGGACAAGGGGCTGTAGGGACAGGATGTGAGAGAATGGCTTTAACCTGACAGAGGGGAGATTGAGATGAGCTCGCTCAAGCTCTTCCCTGTGAGGGTGCTGAGGCGCTGGCTCAGGGTGCCCAGAGAAGCTGTGGCTGCTCCATCCTTGGCAGTGTTCAAGGCCAGGTTGGACATGGGCTTGGAACAAGCTGCTCTAATGGAAGGTGCCCCTGCCCATGGCAGGGGGTTGGAGCTGGGTGAGTTTTGGGGTTCTTTCCAGTCCCAACCAGGCCATGATTCCATAATGATTTTATGAGACATGCATTGAAACACCTTCACCCCTGCTGCCCGATACCCCACTGCTCCTCTTGACTGAGGAAAGGCCAGGCAAGCACAGGCAGCTGCCTGCAGTGGAGGGAGTGCCAGGAGCTTGTGAGGCAGCTCCTGGAACAGAGTCCACGCACCCCTGGCAAGTTTTTCCCAGCATGATCAGTGTTGGGAAGGATGGAGCAGGAGGTGAAGGCGATGCAGTGAAGGGAGCAGGGCAGGCTGTGGTATGGGACCTGCAGGGAGACCTCAGGTAGGATGTTTGGTGATAGCAGAATGTGGGACTGGCCTCTTATGGGACTTCATTTGCTCTTCCTTAGTAGGCAAAGTTGGTGCAGCTAAACAGAACAGCTGTAGGTATGGGAACAGGCAAGAGGCAAATTCGGAAACTTCGGAACTAGAGCAAAAACCTAAAAATCCACAAAATACTGATTTTAAAAAAAAAAAAAAGAATTTTGA
>NDXB01017388.1:0-25945 GCA_002631895.1 Agapornis roseicollis | reverse complement strand
AAAAAAAAAAAAATAGAAGAATTTTGAGAACAAAGCAGAGAGCAGGTGTGTATTTTTAGTGAATTTTTCCAAGCTATTGAATGCCACTTTAGCAAAACTATCTTGGACACCTGTATACTTGCAAATACAACTCTACGCATCATTACTATCTTGGTTACAGACTCTATTGCAGTTTAATGTGCTATGATACTGCAGGGTTTGGCATCTGGAGTAAATCCCACAATAGAAAAGCCCTCATTAAATCCCGCTAATTAGACAGCAATTTAGGATTAAAAATCATGTGAGAGCTTGCCTCCCCGAGTTAGAAAAGCACATTATGTGGTGTGATGAAGGGAGGACACCACTGCCCTGTGTCACCATGTCCCATGAGGGCTGCTGTGTGCTTGGGGGAGCTGCCATAACTCACTGGCTGGGACTTCTCTTCGGTGTATGGGATTTCTTGTGCCTTCATTTATACTTGTTTACATCACCAGGTTGGAAGGGACCTCTAAGATCATCAAGTCCAACCCATGCCCTACCCCTCCACTAAACCATGTCACCAAGTTCTATATCCAGTCTCTTTTTAAACACACCCAGGGATGGTGACTCCACCATCTCCCTGGGCAGACTGTTCCAATAGTTTATTATTCTTTCTGTGTAAAACTTCTTCCTAATATCCAGCCTGGACCTTCCTTGGTGCAGTTTGAGGCTGTGTCCTCTCGTTCTGTCCGTTGCTGCCGGGTGAAAGAGACCAACCCCCACCTGTCTACAACCTCCTTTCAAGAAGTTGTAGAGAGTGATAAGGTCACCTCTGAGTCTCCTTTTCTCCAGGCTAAACAACTCCAGTTCTCTCAATCTCTCCTCATAGGGCTTGTGCTCCAAGCCCCTCACCAGCCTCGTTGCC
Source organism: Agapornis roseicollis (assembly GCA_002631895.1). Classification (NCBI taxonomy): domain Eukaryota; kingdom Metazoa; phylum Chordata; class Aves; order Psittaciformes; family Psittacidae; genus Agapornis; species Agapornis roseicollis. Next base: position 25,062 of record NDXB01017388.1, on the reverse strand, counting down.
CTCCTTTGGACGCGCTTCTTAACCTGAGGGGCCCAGAACTGGACACAGCGCTCAAGGTGCGGCCTCACCAGCGCCGAGTAAGTTGGGTGACTCATTCCACTGTTTGCTGCAGTGGAGGAGTCGGGACTTCAGAGTGGCAAGGTTGGATTGAATGATCAGCACTTGTCCTGTACTAGTTACTTGATGTAGTTCCCAGTGTTGGCTTGGCCCTGGGATGCTCCTGAGCCTAGTTGTTAATTTGCATTTGGCAAATATCCCAAAAGACAAAGATAGTTCTCACTGTCTTGTTTTTAACAAACAGCTCTCCCTCTGCATCATTTGCTCATGGTGCTGCTGGGAAAGCTACTATTGGATGTGTCGTACCTTGGGGCTGATTCTTGTCTCTGGTCTGATTTTTGGCTAGACTCAGGCGAGCTTCCCACCGAACTCTGGAATACCCTTATCGTTGGGATGCTTTTTTCCCCAGTGGGACACAGTTACCTTGGTTTTGCTGCCAAAATGATGAGGCAACCCTAGAAACTGGCTTTGAAGCAGAAGTGTATTTTTGAGAGGTAACTTGTCCAGGCTGCTGAGGGAGAGCTGCTGCGTGGTTCCAGCTGTGCCATCCTTGGAGCGGTGGGGAAGGTTTCACTCTAAAGGTATTTGTGGGTGCATTTGGCTTCAGGCTGTAAAATAAGAGATGTCAGCTGTTTTTTGTGACATTAACACTTAGGTAGGTGTGCACTCGTGATTCTGAGCTCTTCTTTACAAATTGTATTCTTGATATGAAGCATTTCTTGTGCTGGGATCCCTCTCCTGTGGTGCTGGAACCACTCTGCACCCACCCATGGCACATCAAAGCCCAGAGCTGAAGACCTATCAGTTAAACCATCTCCTCCATCCTCCGTATACCTAAGCAAGGTAGGACATTTTGCTGCAGGATGGTGCTGTGGAGGAGTGGATGAGCAACCTTCAATCAGTGCCAGCAGTTGGTGTAATCTTGGATGCTGTCCCATGGGGAGGGTGACCAGGGGATGCACCACAGTGAGTACCTGGGCATCCCCATCATCAGCAATGGTCACCTGGAGCAAGAGGCAAGTTTTAATTAACCATTTAATTAATCCAATCAAAGAAGTCACAGCCTTCCCTAAGGTGCAGTCATGCGCTCTCTGGCCTCTGCTTGGCTGCCCATGGCTGTGTCCCCATTGGTGCCCAGTGGTTTGGGGTGGTCCCTCCCAGCAGCCCCGGGCAGAGGCTCAGTCCTGGCTGTCATGGTGATGCCAGCTGTGGGTGAGGAGCTCTGTTTTTCCCTGGGGAAGGTGGTGATGGCGACTCCTCCCTTCAGGCAGATGACTTGCGGGCCGGGAGGTGAGATGTCATCTTCTGGTGCTTCCTGGCTTTCCCTGGTGGGAGGCTCAGTCCTGGCTGTCATGGTGGTGCCAGCTCTGGGTGAGGAGCTCTGTTTTTCCCTGGGGAAGGTGTTGATGGTGACTCCTCCTTTCAGCCAGATGAGTTGCGGGCCAGGAGGTGGGATGTCATCTTCTGGTGCTTCCTGGCTTTCCTCGGCGGTTGCAGCAGAGAGCTGGGAGGTGACCGAAGGTGTGGGGAGCACAGGTGGGTTTTCTGAGAGCTGCTGATGGTTTTCCCTGGATGCGCTTTGCTGTGTGGCCGGAGCTAAGGAGCTATGGCTGGAGTGGGAGACCAGGGGGGACACCAGTGCTCTCCCCTGTTCACTCCAGTTATCTAACCCGTAAGGGTTTCCCTTTGCAGCAGCCTCAGCAGTGACCGGGGGTGCAGCATCAGTAGCTGTTGAGCACGGGGCCAGAGCAGAGCCCATCCCGGTGGCTGGAGCAGGAGGTGGCTTTTTCCACCCAGTGCTGAGTCGCCTGCGCTGGGGCTGGGAACGCTGCAGGCTTGGTTCCAATGTCCACCTCGTGCTGTTCATGGGCTGCTGCAGGGGGAAGCTGGCACCAATGTGCTGAGGCAGCCCCTGGGATGGAAGCGTTGGAGGGGTGGAGGCTGTTTGACCATCTGGTGTCTCGGGATGATCCTGGTCAGGGAAGAGAATTTGTTTGCTTTTGTTAAACATCCCCAAGCGGCTCATATTGGCCAACAAGCTCTTCCTTTTGTGCTGGGCATGAGGACACGCTCCCTTCCCTGTGGTCCTGGGAGAACCGGTGTTTTGGGATAGATTTTAAATGGGGGATGCGCAGTGACCCTTTTAAGTACTCACAGTAGCTTTACGGGCACGTAAAGCTGATGGCTTTGAGCGAGGCTTTGTCCCTGGCCGCTTTGGCTTCCGAAACGCCGGAGCAGAATTCATCCCTGGTTGTTGCATGAGATGGAAATCTTTGATATCTGAAAATTAGAAGGTAAAGACAAGCACAGGAAAAGGAAATACTAACTTGCATGTGATGCTTCGGTCTGGACATACTTGGATGACGAAAATTTTCTTGTAGCTGTTGAAGTCAATCAGGGCAAAAATGTTCATTCTGCAAATTGCTTTCTAATGTGCTCTAAGCAGGTAGCAAGTTGTATATTGCTAATGAAGACAGGCTGGGAAAGTTGGGGCTGTTCAGCCTGGGGAAGAGAAGGCTGCGTGGAGACCTCAGAGCAGCCTTCCAGTACCTGAAGGGGGTAGAGCCCCAGTGGAGCTCAGTCTGGAGCTTTGTGTCTTGCTGCTGGTCTCTGTATTGGTAGTTTAGGGTCTGGAGAAAGCTGCAACCTGGGAGAAGGCACCTGGTTACTTGTCTTCTGGCTGTGGACAGGTCAATTTGTGCCCACATTCATCTTACTTTGCCTGTCAGGGTTACTTTGCTTTGGGGAAACTTGCTGCTGAGAGGCGGTGTGCTCCATCGCCCTGCCGTGCTGGCTGGCAGTGCTGGTGGTCATTGCTTTTTCTGACACTGTTTTCTTCTATGAGTCCCCAGCCTGTTTGTCTTCTTCTCCAGATAAGGCAGTGACACGGAAGCAGATACAACCTCTGAATCGTGGCTAGCTGGATGAACAGCAGCTTACCCTGTTTGAAACTGGTGTAACTAAACTTTAACTGGAATAGCACAACATCAGGGAGGTGTGATATTATAAGCCCGTATTTTTCTGACCATTTTAATGTGTATTTTAAGTGAAAACAAAAGGAAACAGCTGTGAGATTGAGGAGGGGTTTATGGTTTAGGTGAGCTTTTAACTTAAATTTTGAATCTGGGGCTCATGTAATGCGTAAAATTACACGAGCCTCATCTTGACATGGGGATTTATGTGCACAGCTTCCTGCACACTGAGATGAGAATACCTATCATTAATTTTTGTGGCTCGAAACTGAGCTTGATTTAGATGCTTTCTTCCCAAGGGAAGAGACATTTTATAAAACCACTGCAGTGGTAATTGTTTGGAGTTCAGAGTGAACTAACTTAAATCTCGCATGAATCAATGGTGTACTGTGAATGATTTATGCCCTAGCACATGCCTTCAGATGTCCTTACAAATTATCTGGAGCTAAGAATAGGATGATTTGCTGCCAGTGACACTTGGTACTATTCAGCAAAAAGTGTTTGCTTGCAGATCTTGTTATAGGAAGGTCCAGCTCATCAGTGGGGTCAGTAAAACACAAATTCCTTCCAAATTTCCCTTTCTCCAGCATGCAGGAATGCACTCACATACACATGCATCCCATCCTCTCTTCTACAATGAGCTATCTCTTGGCAGGGTTTGTTTTTACACCTTATCCACCATTCCTCCTCAGCAGAAGACACAAAACCTTTGAGAACCAGAAACAGAGATGCTCAACAAAGCTAGAGGTCTGACAAAGGTGTCCCTGCTAACTGTTTTCCAAAGGTGTGAGCATCATGGGGAGGAAAGTATTGTTTGAGATGCAAAGATAAAAAGCTGTATGCGATTTAGTGCTTGGATGGAACTAGAAAGGGAAATTCAAAATGAAACATCAAACAGAATTTCTTAATGGCTTAGAGGATGAAGCTATCATAAAAAGGCATCAGGAAAGAAACACTAGAAAATCAATTTATCTAACTGTGAAATTTTGCAATTTTTGGCAAGTTTCTTTAGGCTGCTGTATTTTTTTCCCCACTTATTTTTTTTAAGATAGGATTTATAGAAAAGAGAGAAAGTCCTTTTTTGTCTGGGCTTTGAAATTTCCTTAATTATTTTTACTTGGAAATTATTTTTCTTTGGAGCCTTTTGAATGCTTGAATCGATTTCTGTTTCTTCTCTTATTAATGAAGTCATTCATCCAAGGAAACTTTGGAGAAGAGAGATCTAATTTACACACCTACCCCAGTGAAAAGAAATAAGGTGAACAATCAGCTGGACCATCTGTAGGGTTATTGCTATTCCAACGTAAGCTATTTAAGAAAATGTCTATGGGGAAATACATGGAAATGTACTAACTTAATCCTAAATATCATGACAACAAAGCAAGTAACTGAGTATATTGTAGAGACCGAGAACATGAGCAGAGATAGCTGCTCATCCGGGAGGTCTGGGTTAGACAGGAAGAAAGTTTTTGTTTGGCTGCAATCTAGCCCTTAAAAAGAGGCTGTCCTGAAGGTGGCTGTGATGCCATGCAGGTTGCTGGTTCACTGGGAAAAAAACCTCCTTTTCTTTAGTGTCACTGCATATGATGCACTTGTATATGATGTAGTTTAAGGCCAGGGGGGTGATGGGTCTTAAAGAGGGTATTGAATTCAGTAGCATTCACTATAGCAAGTACTGAGTTTCTGGTTGAACTGAGGCTGACACATCTAAATTCTCTTCAGTTTAAAGATTTCAAATGTCAGAATACCAAGATCCTGCACACCCCTCTTGGTTAGTACATTACCTGGGGCTTCAGAAGCATGAGCATTCCTATCTGGCCTGTATTGTAAATAGGTGAGGAAGTATGTAAGCTCATCACAACTGACCTAAAAGCTTGACTCTTTATTTGTTACCTTTGACCAACTATTGTCATCCTCCCTTTAATTAGCTCTGCCAAAAATGTCTTCTTTTTCCAGTTAGTCTTGGAGGAGGGAAATGAAGCTGAAGTTTTTGCCAGATCATGGAGGTGGCCACAGGTCAGACAGGAGGGCAGCCCAGATGCTGAGCAGATGTGAGGTTATTTTGAAGTCCCTTGTCAGAGCTTCACTGTGGATCAGTAGACTGATAATGACAGGAATGCTTACTGTAGGACCGTGTGTGACTGCATTGTCAATCTCTGCTCCCTCAGTACCTACCCCTACAGCACACCGTCTCCTGAGTCAAGCTCACCCACTGCCAGGAGGGAATGGAGCCAGATGGGATGAAGTCTGAGTTTGTTGTGGAGATGTCAAGAAAACCTGCCCTCTGCCCATTGCCAGGCCTGTGCAGAGCAATTATTCATGCTGGAGACCCAATGCTAGGAGACATGCGCTCAGAGAGAGGGAATGTCTAGTACTAGTAGGACGAGATCATTGTGCTGTAGCTTGAATGAAAGGCATTATTTTTTTCATAACAAAGATAAGACAGGCCATGAAAGACACTTTTTTCCATGAAGGAAGAAGGCATTATCTTGCTTAAATGATTTAGACAGACTGTTTTCTAGGAAAGCCATGAGTCTCTTCATGGACCATTGTCTCCAAACTGAGTTGCTCAGTGAGACCTTCCGTCTGTGGAAAAGAGACCCAGATAGTGTGAATTGGGCGGGTGACCTTCCACCACTCTAAGCCAGGAGCCATAGAAATGTTTGTCAGGGCTTTGAAAAGAAATGGTTGTACTTTGAGATGCTTTCCTAGGAAAAAGTCCTCAATATGGAGCTACAACGTGGATCGATCTTAGTGCGGATCTGCCGGGACACAGTTTTCTTTCTCTTTTGAAATAAGAAACATGGAAGTCAGCCAGATTGTCTGAGATTTTGGAATATTATAAGGAAAATATTCAATGTGCCTGTTCTTATTTTGAATGCAGGTGAGGTGAGCTCTGCGTATAATTAGTTTTCTAGGAGCAGCACAAGTGTATTTTTTGGGATGTGATAGGCACTAGTCTGCAGAGAAAAATCCCCAGGTCCCCATTCAAACAGAACATGTGGCCACCAGCCCCAAAGGTATTTTTCCACTGATGGAAAAAGGATTGTCCCTTGTTCTTGGTCAGATGGAATCCTGTATTTAGCACAAAATACAAGGATATTTGAGGTTATTTCTGAGAACTTGGCATCCTGGACTCATCAAAACCCAGTGATTCTTCCTCCTGCAGAGGTAGTTACTGAAAGCAGGAATTACCCTTTTTGGTTACCTCGCCTTCCTTCCCCCCTTCTTGACATATAAAGACATAAATGGTGTTACCACAGATTGAACTTTGGGTTAACATTAGCACATAACATCTACTTCCAGTATCAAGATTCCTGCTGGTCATTTGTAATACTCAGTAATCACTGTTTTTTCCCAAACCTGTTTTTCCTTTTTTTTTTGCTTCCCTAGAGCAGGACAGTGTCTCAAACCCATACATCAGAAGCCGTTTTCATCAGCACTGCATTCTTACCCGTTAGGCCTGTGTCCTCACTCAGTTTCTGCAAGCACTTACTCTCCTCCCATGGATGATATCTGCTTTGTTTACATCACTCGGTTGCCCTGAGCAGATGACATCATAAGGAGAATAGGAATTCCACCAGGGATTCTATGTGGTCTCTGCACCTGCTGCTTGCCCTAAATGCTGCATGTGGCATCACAGCTATTTAAATGCTGTGAATTAGGGGATGGGAGTCTTTCATGAGCAGTGGAGCAACTGAAAGTCAGAACTGAATTGAAACAAGTTCTTCCATAATGTAGTATTTTATTAACATGGCAAGATTAACCTTAAAGTTCACTTATCCGTGTTACATCAATACAGACCACAGACAGTGTGAGAAGATGCATATCTTGCCTGATCATGATCTAACGCCAGTCTTTAATTTTCTATCCATTAATTTGGGGTTTATTGGTAGAAATCAAGGAGAGGTGGGTACCAGCTGAATTCATATGAGTCCTGGCATAGTGCTAAAATCCTGCTGCTGCCAGGCATACCAAGCAGGTCTGCTCGGGCGTACTGCGCACTGGGAATGATTTGATTTGTATGCAAAGCTGCAGCCAGGGAAAATGTTGAGCAGTTGCCCACGGGATGTCTGAGAAATGTCTTTCTAAGAAAATCGGTATGAAATGGAGGGAATCCACTGCCATATAGAGGAGGCTCCTTTCTGTGTGGGATAATGTGATTTTTGTTGTTGTTGTTGTTTCAGAAATGACTAGGCTTAGTTAGAAATTGCCTTGCTTGGGTTTGCAGGCTAGAACCTCACTTACTTGTGTAATGTTAATTCCTCCTAAATCATCACATCGATAGCAGCAAGCTGGTAAATAATAATTCAGAACCTGTGTAGTGATTCTTGACATCTACATAAGGCAGTACTCAGAGGGAAATCAGTTGAGCCATCTTCATGGTGCTTAAAAATAGGATGTGGTGTGACCAGAGTGGGGTGTTCATGCAAAGTCTCCTGCCTGGTTGGATTTGCTTGTCCCTGGAAGAGACAGCTACGGAAGACACTGCTTCAGTGCTTGGGTATCAAGAACTGTTGAGTTGTCATTTGTGAGGAAAAAGCAATCTGCCCCTTAGCATACGTTAGCGGGTTGAAACTAATAGTAGATGGGGAAAAAAATGAGCAGCTTCTGCTTCCTTGCATGCAAATCATAGAAGTAAAGGAAAATAATAGTTTCTGAAGCTCTTAAGACTAGTGTTATTTGTAGGCTAGAATACTGAACACTGAAGTGGTTATTGCGTATGGAAACCTGGGAGCTGTCTCTTCCATGGGAGCAGGCATCAAGGAGGGAAGATTCAACACCAGTGAGGCTTCTCTTGACAAGTACCTCTCAACTGGATCTTCTTTCAAAATCTTTATCTTACTTCTTTTGATTTGCCCACTTGCTAAGCACAAATTGCAGCTTCTGTGGTTTAGTGCCTCTAATCCACACAGGTAGGAACCACGTCTTCCAAAAAAATATCAAGCTGGATGAGATTACCTGGGCTGTTTGTCAAGGGTTGTATCCAGATCGTATGTACCTTGTACAAAATCATATATGGTTAACATTTGACACCCATAGCGTGACAATATCCTTCACAAAGGCAGATCATTCCATTTATTCACATTGAATGGTGCCTGATCGCAATTTCCCAGTGGGTGTTGTTTCTGGGAGGGAGCAGCAGTGAAACAGAGCAGGGTAGAGCTGATGTTCCTTCTGTTGCTGCTCGGCCTGTGAGCCTGTTGCACTCAGCAAGTTATATTTCTTCACTAGCAAAGAACATCCCACCAACATGCACTGAATGTTTGCGTTCATTGTTGCTTTTACTGATGTTTTCCAGGACTCCTGCTTTTATCTCCTAGTCTTCTATTTTGTCACTTTGACAGACCTTTGATTTGGGTGGAGAAAAGAAGCCTATTGTGGGGGAGATAAAATATTGAAATTTGAGCCATTGTGAGTTTAAAATATAAGTAATTATTTTTCTGCTATCATACAAAGAAAATCGTAGAGCATATCCAGAAATGGATGTGTATTATGGGACCAGAATGGGGTCCAGCTTTGTACACTCTTATAAAGAGGATGGTGACTGCTGAGGTATGCACCTCAAGACAATTTAATGGGTCTTTTTTCACTCTTAGTGATAGGGTGTTTGACATTTCCAAACTGTTTATTACAATGACAAAAGCAGAGACGCTAAATATGTCTGAGATGATGATGAACCTCATGAGACTCATGGATCAAAACCTTAGTTGTTTGTTGGTAGGGAAAGAATTTCAGCAGCACCCTGAGTCTGTGTTGGATATGGTGGAAATGACCGTGCTCCTACCATCAGGGTGGGACAAAGGTCTGCAGGCGATCGATCAGCTACGTCTCACTTGGCTCCTTCATCACCTTTGGTGACCGTTTACAAAATCCCTCAGGATTCCCAGCACGATCGCCTGCCCCTTTGCCCCATTCTCATTGGGTTTTTTTTTCATCAATAATCAGAGTTTTTGGCTGGTTGAGACCTTTCTCTTCAGGACAATGTGTATGTTCAATGTCAGATATGCTACCAGAAAAGAGTTATTTCAGTGTATCTATTGAAATACGTGGTCTTGCACTTAGTGTTGTTTGTGCTATAGACCTGAAAATGCATCTTTGGTATTTCTCAGACTAGAGCAGAAGACCTGGATCTCTATTAGTGATTTTTCTTGCTGTTATTTTCTGCTGAGAGCAGTGTAATTGGCCCATTTCACATTATTGCATCATTCAGTTAGAAAGCACTGGGTTTATGACATCATACTTTTCTGGCTTTTTATGGATCTGCTCTAGACAATTCCTAGATCACTTTTCTGGCTTTTTATGGATCTACTCTGGCCAATTCCTGGGCATTCTTTAAGTGAACAGGGCTTTAAGACCATATGAGTCATGGTCCATGTTGGACCCAATGAGTGCTGACCAGGGAGCCCTGTGCTAGCAACTGTATTTTTCTATGGGCAGGTACCTCATGCAGCTTTTATTGCATCTTTACCTCAGATGTGGGAAACTTTTAGGTTGAATGAGCTACTTGCATTAAAAGTGGTGAGTTACTGTATTCTCCAGATATGGAGAAAAACTTCAGGGAAAAGAAATAAATATGCTTCTTTGATACCCTTTTTTAACTGAAAATAACGTGAAGCTTCATTTTGAAGTGATGTTTTAAGCCTAAATAGATCTGGTTACCAACACTGGTTATGACACTGTAATAAATCTTTTCCATCTTTTTTGATCACAATTCCTCAGGACTGGTGGTTGAGTGTGGTTTTTGGAGGCAGTAGTGGTTTTGCTTGCTTAAGTTCTTTAGCAAGTCAACACCTCTCTTTAGCAGTGCTGTGATGCATTGAAGTGATGAACCTCTTGGGGAATGAATGGCCTGGCTGGGTTCTCCAAAGGGCTGGGGAGCAGCTGGATGTGACCAAAACCTCCCAGGTGCCTCCTGCCATAACCCCTTCCTCCCCTCTCCCAGTTGCACCAGGAAAGTGTTCGCAGCATCAGCTTTGGGTGGGCTTGGCCTGACTGATGCAGGTCAGATGTACAAACATACACTTGCGCACCTATCTGTTAGTGGCAACCTCTCTTCTGATGTCAAACTCCCTAAATCAGGCGGTCATATGTAACTCAGATGTAGCTGCAAACATTTGCCTCTGGATGTAATTTATTTTAAGAGGTGATTCACAAAACAAAAGCTGTAGAGGAAGAAATATTTAAATGATAATCCTTGAAACCTTGGACCCCGTTGCTGCATTGCAGAGCAGATTAGCTCATTTATTTTCATTGTACAGGGCAATGAGCAACATTCATGCTGAAAAGTAAACGAGATTTGGAAAATGACTGCATCTGAATAACTGTAAATTTTACTAACAACATGGATTTAGATAATGGCTTTTCCTGTATTTTTTTATCCCCTTTGTGTCCCTGTCTGCTTGCCCAAGTCTGTAAATCATTCATTTGATCTCTTGTTCAAAACTTATTAAAATTGATTACCATTGTTTTCACACACAGAATGAATTTTCCAGATCATCTTCATCACTTTATTCCTCAGGCAACTTGAGCCCTATCGTGGTCAGGTGGTAGGATGCTCTGGGATGAGCATCTCCCTCAGCTACAAAGGGTTGAGCACAAAGGGCCACCTTCATGGTCCCTGAAGGATAGGAAAGAAGCTACGGGGCCTGCTGGGGTCAGGACCCTGAGCAGACATGGGAGTTCTTTCTGAAGCCTCTTGTGCCCCAGGTTTGCCTACATCCGTAGCTTGCAGCAGCCTGCCATGCTCTGTGGGTAGCAAGCACATTAGGGCCTGGGATAGCTGGGTCTTCTGGCCTTCAATGGGAAGGATATTCCCCCCATAGAGTGAGAATGGGAGCTTTTGGAGAACCGAGCCAACACAGGAGGTTTGTGATACAATCCTGAGAGCTGCCAGACTGCTGCTACTCCTGATATCACCTTGGAGTCAAAGCATATGGATGTCATCTTCCTATTACGTTAAGAGGAAACTAGAGTCAGTCACAAGAGGAGACTGTATTATGTGCAGGAGTCTTCCAAGCTTGCCAAGAAGATGCTGAGCAGGTCCCTGCACTTGCCTGTCCTGTATGGCATGTGATGTTCTCAAGCTTTGAAGATCTGAGCTGCTTTCTCCTGCCTGCAGCAGAGGTGCTCAGCGTGATGTTCAGAGTAAGACCTAATGGGGCTGGAGAGGGATATCTGATCTTCTGCACAGCACTGTGAGGGATGGACTGAGGTTCAGAAGGTAAAAGTGTGGACAAGTAGCTGCATGTTTACATTTACAGCAAAAATGATGCTTGCATATATTTAGGAAGTAAAGTTAATGTAAAGATGAGTATTACAAGGCAATGGAAAACAAGCTGACTTTAAACTTGGTCATGTTCAGCACTTTCATATAAGAAGGCTCAGAATTTTCAAAGAAACCAGATGCTGGCTTGTGTGGAAAGAGGCTTCTGTTGCATGTCACCAAGTAATGAAGATGTTCTTTTCATTGCTAGGTGTTCTTATTGAAACAATATTTAGCTGCTCAAGATACTAAAATGAATCACTGCAGTTTACATTAGAAAGGTTTTCTTAATACCTTTTTTCTTTATTTCTGCAGTTTGTTTTTCAAAGACGCCATGAGGCTTTGAGGCTTTAAAGAGCTCATGGGAGCTAAAGGGTCTCCTTCCTTCAAAGCCTCGCTACTGCTTTAGGTTCTCCCTCCATAAATCTCCATACCCAACAGGAAAGGTTTGGATGCCGCCTCCTGCAGGCGGATGCTCCCTGCAAAAGGCTGTGTGACTGAGGAGGCTCCTTGCAAGCAGCTATTTATTTCATTCCCTATTTCTCGTTTATGAGGAAAACATAAAAACGCTTTCTGCACTTAAAATCGTTTGAGTAACGTTCTAAATTCTATGCTTAAGGATGCGTTTAATTAAAGATTGACTATGGCATAAAGTGTAGGTTAATTAAATACCAATCAATTCCTTTATAAGATACATATAAAGGGGCTTTGACTCAAGCAGTAAAATGAGTCTCCAGAAGGAGATAACCCCTCTTGCACACTGTGCAGCTGAAGAATGACTTCCCCCACACTTTTCCCCACTCTATTCTCCATCCAGAATACTAAAGTACCTGTATAAAAGCCCTGATGGTGGAAACAAAGCCATGGTCTGACCTGCTCCTGCTTTTCAGAAGAGATTTCACAGAGACTTTTCCATTGATTTCAGTCAGTTCCTCACTTTGTTATGGTGATATTGATGTAATTAGACAAATCCCTAATTGAGGAAAGAACTCTGAAGTGTTGTGGTTAGTTTTTTCCAAAGGTTTTTGACAAGGTCCCTCATAAAGTCAATACCATGAGAGGCATAAAGTGAAGCTGGAATGCCCAAATGTAACCAAATGAGATGACTTGTCATTAAGCACTTTCTTAAATTGTAAATAACCTTATCATAGGATGTTCTGTATGGTGAAATTTAGGTGAGCTCCAGGAAGGAGAAAGGAGTTTTGGAGCAGAGGGTCTGGAAGAGGAGTCCAATGTGGGAGAAGCCTCATGTAGTAGTCCCCATCCTTGCATTCCTCACTGGGCCCAGGAGGGAGCATTCCAGGTCTCAGCAGGTGTTGATCTGACCCTCTCCAATTGTTCCTCTGGGGTACAGCTCTCTGGCAGCGAAAGCCAGTGCTGGAATCTCAGAAAGATGCCTGGAATCTGCGCTCCTGCACTGGTGGCCTTTAACAGGAGACCAAATAGGCAGGCTTGAAAACAGAGGTCTTACTCTTAAAGGTGATATAGTGGATCAAGGGCAGAGTTCCCCTTCTAACTCGATCCACTTCTTAAGAAGACCTTAGAAGAATGACCTTAAGATGCTCAGTGCTCTCCATGCTCGTAGTACTTCAGCAATGTGCTTACATGATGGAAAGCAAAGTTATCCTACTTCAGAGTGGGCTTTAAATGTGGTTTGTTTTCTTTTTTTTAAAAAAAAGAAAAACAAAAAAAAAAACCCTATTTTTTAAATTCTCAGTTTTAAATTTGTTCAGAACTTTTTTAGTTGGGCATTCATGTGTTTTAACTACCAAAGCCGGATTCTAAACATGTGAGTTGTATTCAGGTGGAATATTATTAACATGATTTTGGAATATTATCATTTTTTAATACACAGTTCCATTAAAAATGCTGTTGTTCTTTTGCTTCCCGTAAATTGATCTTCAATAAAAGCTTTTCTCAATAATGAATCCTTTGGAGATGTCCATCTTGTCGTGAGCGCTCCATCCCTGGCAGTGTTCAAGGCCAGGTTGGATGAAGCTTTGGGTGCCATGGTTTAGTGCGAGGTGTCCCTGCTTATGGCAGGGGGGTTGGAACTGGATGATCTTAAGGTCTTTTCTGACCCTAACTGTTCTATGGTTCTATTCTATGATTCTATCTCTTCCTTTAGGAAACTGCTTTACATGACTGCAGCGATGTCCCTCCAAGGAGCCCATGGCACCCTGTCAGCATGGCCGGACCTCCTGCAAGTATTTTTCCAGGTTTGCAGAAGGAGAAATGTGAGCTAAAAGCCTCTGGATAACTTGCCTGGGATTCAGCAGCACCTTGCCATGCTAGACCAAACCGCAGCCCCTGGCAGCCAACTGCTGCTGTGCTGCCTTTTCTTTCCATCATGGTTTCCAAAGCTCAGTGATTCCTACACTTGCATTCCAGGCTACGTCTGGCTTCCCAGCTTGGTGGATTTCCTAACTGATTCTGAAGATGCTTCTCTGATTTTCTTTGCATCCCTTCTTTCCTTTTATTCCGCTTTGTCTTTGAAATTGTCATCTCAACTTTTGCACCTTCTCCTTCCTTTCTCATTTTGTCTTTTCCCCCTCATGCTGAGTTAGCAGACGGCCAGGGTGAGGTGCCTCTTCCCACACCAGGTTTGAGCCAGCAAAGTTAAAGGCAGAGCAAAGCAATGAGAGGTGAATCCCTTCTACCCTACTGACACTGCGAGGCTTCTTGTTAATACTGTGCCCGACGCACACATACAAGGTATGGGTTGCAAAAATGAAGTTGCAAGCTAATTGTTCTTGTTGCTGAAAGGCCTGGGTTAGTTGCTGTCATTAAACTAATTTTTATACAGTCTTAGTGACCTTCACATCATATTAACACTTTTATATTATGTTAGCAAATTGCTCCGTGAGAGCTGCTGGTCTGATTGCATTCTGAAGGTCATTAATATGATATGAAAATATTATTGTATTCTTTCCTTTCATATTTTATTAGTGATATGGAAAGCAATAAAGGGGCAGATTTTTGCTGGGAGGTTCCCCAGGGAAACACGCTCTACAGCAGTGGTGTCCCACATTGGCTCCTAATCCAATCTCAACGGGAAGTTCAATTTCCTCATCATTAATTATTTAGCTGTATTTAACTGCTGTAAATTCTCAGATTAATTTTTTTAACTGTTGAGTCTGATGACCTCTAAAGACATTGGTATTAACAGTGCAATATGAAATACAGTTACTTAATGCAAATAGCAGCTAACTCTTCCACGAGGATTTGTGTGAAGGCATAATAAGGCAAATTTAATTTTTCTGCTATAACAGTGAAGGCTTATTGTATTAGTACCTTTGGTGTGCAATTCAGTACTGCAATATGAAGGGTGAAGATGACTGAGGCTGAGGTATTCCCTCAAGGTAAGCCTGGCTCGGATGATCCCTGGCATGGTGGCACAGGGGCTGTCCCTAGGACACATTCCCAGTGCCTGGCCATACAGTCCCTTCAATGAACCTCACAGTGCTTTCAGCTGCTGATCCACTGCACCAGCACAGGCAACAGTGAACGTAACTTGTGCTTCTGTTTGGGATCCTGGAAGTTTATTTCTCAGGTGATACAGAGCAGTAAATCCTAACACATGCGAGCAATGGGCAGGAATGTTATCAGTCAACTAACAGCCAAATGTGAAGGCAATAACCTTTGGGCAGTTTTTGCCTGTTATTTAAATACAACTAAGCTTTAATCTTGAAGGAAGAAAGTTAGAAACACTAAAGACTTTAATAGAAAAAAAAAGGTCATCGCTTGCCAAGACAAATGACTTTTTGAGTTAACAATGCAGTGTATATTAGAATGGCTTCAGTGGAAAGGATGACTTTTTTGGTAAGCAGCAACAGTTAGGTGCTTTAATGCTTTAATATTGCGGTCCCTTAGCTTGCCCTTAAAATGACATATAACAGCAATTTCTGAAATGTTACCAACAACAACATTGAACTATAATATAATAGGCTCCAAATGTTGTTTTCTAATATGATTGTGCCAACTAGTATGTTTTAATGTTTGAATTTATGCCTTTTCCCTGCCACAACATCAGGCTGCTTTGAGTTCATCGGCTCGAGTGACACGATGGCTGCAGCACAGGTACCGTAACACCTCACACGCCAGGAATATGCTTCCAAAGCAAATCTATAATCGGCCCATCTGGTGGTAAGGGCTTGCAGGAAAGTTAGTCTGGAGGTTCCTGCAGCTGGGGGAAAATCCCAGCGGGTCTCTGCACCACGCAGCACTTCAGCAAGCAGTGAACAAAATGGATTATGTCATTCAATAGAAATCTGTGCTGAGGGTTACGGTCTCAATTTAAGCAAGCACCACTGCGCGATGGCAGCAGTATACAAAGGTATCAAGTATTCAAAAGTATCTGATTAATTAGATCCGAACAAATAAAGGCTAGATTGAACTTCCAAGGTAGTTGAAATTTTCTCTGCGTGAGGAATGAATTACAAAGCTCAAAACCCAACCAAATTAACGTCAGGTGCGGCTGAGGACCTGAGTCTGTGCGTGCAGTCCTCACATCTGCACCACACTAGAAATCTTACAGTCTTTGTTTGCCCTCGGCCGAGAACGGAGCAATAGCATTGCGTGGAGGGAGCCGGTCCTGTGCAGTGCTGCTCGCAGTGCTGTAGATGGCAATGCTCCACCGGTGCTAGGCTGTGCGCCCAGCTCCAGCACTACTGGTGTGTCCCAGCACTGCCATTGCTCCCTACTGCCCATCTCTGCCCCGGATGCCTGCTCGCAGAGGGCTCCACTCCTAATTGTTTCTATAGAGAGATGAGGGTGACTCCTGCCCCACACACTGTGCTGTGGCTGGTGCTGCCACGTGGGGAGTTCTGGGGGCATATAAAGGTTTGGGCACTCACCCTGCTCCAGGAACAGCGGTGAGCCTGAGCTCCAGGAGAAACGGCATTTTCTTTCACTGGTGGTGCAGTATGGCAGGGAAGAAGGACCACTGGTGTAACTCCATGCCCGTGTATTTTTACTGACAGCTTGGAGAAGAGAAGGCTGCGTGAAGACCTCATAGCAGCCTTCCAGTATCTAAAGGGGGCCTATAGGGATGCTGGGGAGGGGCTCTTCACTAGGGACTGTAGTGACAGGACAAGGGGTAACGGGTTCAAACTGAAACAGGGGAGGTTTAGATTGGATCTAAGGAAGACATTCTTTCCTGTGAGGGTGCTGAGGCACTGGAATGGGTTGCCCAGGGAAGCTGTGAGTGCTCCATCCCTGGCAGTGTTCAAGGCCAGGTTGGACTAAGCCTTGGGTGGCATGGTTTAGTGTGAGGTGTCCCTGCTATGGCAGGAGGGTTGGAACTGGATGATCTTAAGGTCCTTTCCAACCCGAACTATTCTATGATTCTATGACTCTGCTGCTTTACCTTTCAGCTTGTGTCTTCTGCCCAGCGAAGGGCAGGACCCAAATGGTAGGAGATGCCTTGGAGCCGTGCAGTGCATTACCACTTGTGTGAAAATCTAGGACAAAGCAGGCAAAGCCACACCGAGCCCCAGTAATAACTTTATTGACAATAACAAAGTCTTTTGGTATTTCTTACAAGAGACTCGAACCCATCAAGTGCAGTACTGGTTAACATTGTCTGAGACAACAGATGGAGAGTACTGAAGGTAAGACCCTGTGGAGTAACCTATATTTCATCACAAACAGAGCCCTTTAACCAGCAAACTTGTTCTGGGAAAGCTTCCAGTTCCATCTCTTGCATTGTGGGGTGGTGGGATCTCTCATGCTAGGAGCATCAAAGGAGCCTCTGGAGATGCTTTAAA
Organism: Agapornis roseicollis; assembly: GCA_002631895.1. Lineage (NCBI taxonomy): Eukaryota > Metazoa > Chordata > Aves > Psittaciformes > Psittacidae > Agapornis > Agapornis roseicollis. Next base: position 7,999 of record NDXB01017388.1, on the reverse strand, counting down.
AAGAGGACAGGAGCCTGGGAGGGAGACATCAAAATCCTGGCAAGTGTACAACTAAAATACAGTTCAGTCTTCTATTAATGTAAAATATGATGGAACTGTCTCTCGGAGACTATTCCCAATGTGGAGTTAAAAAATAAGCAAACAAGCAAAAGAAAACCTCAAACTGCCTGGTGTCCATGAAGAACAAGTTCTCTGGTTTCTAACCTCTGTATGACGCTGTCCCCCAGAAATCACCTCTTTGGGATGATTCCACATCACCAATCTTTATCTTCATCCTCTGGTTAAAGCAAACAGAGATTTCTGAGGTCTCCAAAAGAAAGAGAACTCGTCCCTTGACTGAAACCATCAGTTTATAGGAAGGCTTCCACCAGCAAAGCCCAGCTGGGGCTTTGTCCACCCTCCAGAGCAGTGTTGCTCTTTCAGCCTCCATGGGTCTCTATCGGAGTGTGGCTTCACTGCTCCAGGCTCATCCTGAATAGCAAAGCCAAACTGGGAAAGCCAACTCTCCTCCCCCTCCAGGGCCTCCATATGGCTGGAGAACAAAGTTGGGCTGTGTCTGTCTCAGGAAGCAAACAAGAAAGGCAAAACAAGAGAAGAAAAATAAAACAGAAGAGAAGAGCAAATAGAGCCTGAGCAGAGAAGAAATTAGAGAAAAAGATAATAATATTAATGACAAAAATTAATTAATAGGCAGCTAATGAATTTTATAAGCACCATAAAATTGCCATAACAGCCTAATTGCTTTGCATGCCTTGCCAACAGCCAGTGAGAAGATGAAGTGTTATAATCCACAGGATTTCAATGTGGGAGGCAGTGATCAAGGGGATATGCTGGGGTCTGCATGGGCACTGTCACCATGCCAGGGATGGCCCATTCCTATTTGAACAGCTGCCACCACAGTGAAGCAAGGCTCGGGGCAGCTTTGTGGTACTGGAGAGGGGAAAGCAGTGGTGCTGCTTTGCCTGAAGTATGGGTACAGTAACAACAAATGGTTTACAAATTGATTTCTGCTTACTCGGGTAGCATCATGGTCACACTTGAAATAGTTATTCAATGAGGTAGGTGCTTTTCCTGTGCTCTTTTTGGCAGTATTGCACACTTGCCATTGTGATGAGTAATTTGGATTTGTCTGCATCAACCCTTCTCATTTAGGGATGGGGAGAGGCTTCTGTTACGTGCTGCTTTCAGGAGTTAGTCCTTTCCTGAAGGTGATGATCAAGTGAGATCGCATCATCATGTGCCATAATGTTATTGCTGAATGAGATTTCATCTCATCCTATGATTTCTGAAGAGAAACATTAGAGGCTGGTTTGGGTGATATGGGTTCTGCATGATACAGCAAAAGTTCTTTGGCTGTAATTTCACGTAATTTGTGCTGCTGGCTTTTCTGTCTTTACATGTTTATATTCCTTCCATTCATAACAAAAGTTTTTTCAGCATTTCTTTGTCACAAGAATGATGAGGATTAACCCAATGCATTTAAACATAACCATAAAAAAGGGGAAGAATACACTGCATGTGCAAACCTGATACTCTTCCCAGTTCATTAGAATTTAATGAAGAAATACTCAGTGCCCAACAGGGGAATCCTAATTCATTATGTCTTTTGAATTCTCATTAAGCATATGTACGGTGACTACCAGAAAACTGCACCCATTAAGCTCTGTTGTCCATTACACTGACTAATAAATATCCATTATACTTAAATACTGATGATAAGGGAGACTCATGGAAGTTTTATTTCTGTCATTAATTTTCACTGGTTAGCTCCTGACACCTTTCCAGTGCTATACTGGTAGTGGCTGGCTCAAGATCATTGCATTGGTGAGGTTAAAGAGAAGCTGCTCTAAAAATGGTTTGAGGCTAGAGAAGGGAATGGACCATAAGGAAACATCCTTGCATCCATGAAGCAGTGGCTTTCTCCCTACCTCAAGTACATTGCTTTGGAGTTGAGGGGTTCTGTTGCTTTGTTATCCATTTAAATGGTGTGAACAGGTTTTGGCCCAGATTCTGAATGATAATGGAAGTTGTCTACTGTTACCCAAGAGGTAATACTTTGCACAGTGTTCCACCACTCTTAGGTGAATGCTTTCAAAAGAAGCCTGTATCTGAAAACATATTATAAATGCTTCTGACTTATTATTTAGCTTCAGGCGATGTTTAAAAGCTGTTTAGTCACTTGGAGCTATATTTTAATTGCATTATTGTAAGCAGCAAAGGGGCTAATCATTGCTATAGCTCTTCAGTGTTAATAATACCTTCACCTTTTACATTTATTACTTAAAAATGGCTGGTAGCTTTGAAATGGGGAATTGCTTGGGGTGTTAGAGTCAAGAAATGGCTGGTTGTACTACAGCTACTTTCCAGAGGACTTTTTTCCCCCCTGTTATTTGCAGTTCAGCTTTGATGCTGCATGATGAATGTATAGGAGGTTTTTGTCTGTCAGCTGCTCTGTGGGGGATGCGAGCCCCAGTGAAATCCCCAGCTCATGATATCTTGGTGACACAACTGCCAGAAATGGTTTGCTGGTGTAGGAGATGACCTGGGCTCAGGGATGGGGCAGAGGTTCCTCTGCTTGGGAATCGGGATCCATGCTGATTGAGGTAAATCACTGCAACTGAAAAGCAGCTGATAAACTTGAAATCGGAGTCAAGGTGGTGATAAATGTGCTGTCCAGGAGCTACAACTCCTGAAACATGGGATGAACCATCCCTTGCATTCCCGGCCCCAAAAGGAGATGGGGTGAGACTAGGAACACTTGTGTTGTTATTTATGACCGCAGTGTGGAGCTCTGGCCGCTTGTTTACGATGACTTGCCACTTTGGCGTTAGATCAAAGTGGATTATTAAAAGAGCTCAGCAGGAAAGATAGAAACGGCTGTCACAGAGGGACATTCCAGGCATGGAAGCACTGAGAGCTGGGTTCCTCCTTTGACACTGGTGCTGGAGGTCAGGGCTCCTACGAGGTACAGGTGTCTGGGTGGGTGGGCAGAGGAGGACCCTGGCTTCCTCCTGAGACTGTACAAGCATCTTCCATGCACTTCCATGGAGAGGGATTTATGACAAGGCCATGGAGTGATAGGACAAGGGGGAATGGCTTTAAACTGACAGAGGGGAAAGTTAGAATAGGCGTTAGGCAGAAGTTCTTCCCTGTGAGGGTGCTGAGGCGCTGGCACAGGGTGCTCAGAGAAGCTGTGGCTGCCCCATCTCTGGCAGTGTTCAAGGCCAGGCTGGACACAGGCACTTGGAGCAACCTGCTCTAGTGGAAGGGGTCCCTGCCTGTGGCAGGGGGTTGGAACTGGGTGCTCTAAGGTCCCTTCAACCCAAACCATTCTATGGTTCTAGCCCTCATTGGCTTTGTAAATGTCATATATTTGTGTATGTGTGTCTATGTATATATACATGTAATATATATACAGTAACACTGTTAGTGAAATACTGCAAAATGATAGCATGTGGTTGAAATTATCTTGATTGGGGTTTACGGAAGTTTTTGTAATATTCACTAAAATGAAATTAGACTCAAAATTACTTTTCATAGAAGAAGCTCTTGTATATCTGAAGAGATCTTGCAAGAGGTTCCTTACAAATTTTCTTAACATATTTCTTCTTGATAACCTTGTGTTTCCTAATTCCCTCAGGAAGATGATGTCAGCCTCCAGAAAGTTTTGATCGTGTTCTTTCCAGGATAACTTTAAGTCATTTAATGTTTTCACAGTGGTGATAACTCTGTCAAAACAAACTGTTCTGTTCTGCATGTAAAAATAATCTGTGCGTCTGACCTGAAATCGATGGGAGTAAATTAGAAAGTTGATCTGAAGCAGACTGAATTTAATGGGTGTCGTTTGCTCAACCTCAGTGGCTTTCCCGAAGCTTCCCACCGCCCCTGCTTGATACAGGTGAGCACCTTAGTGGTGGTGGAGTTGTGAACCCTCGCATGGACTCATACTGTCTGCATATTCTTCACTGAAAGGGTTGTCAAGCACTGGAACAGGCTGCCCAGGGAAGTGGTGGAGTCATCGCCCCTGAAGGTATTTAAAAGGTTTGTAGATGTGGCAGGTAGGGACATGTTTCGTTGTGGACTTGGCAATGTTAGCTCTGAAGCTGGACTCAGTCTTAAAGGTGTTTTCCAAACCAAATCTATGAGTCTGCGTTGTCCTAAGGCTGAGTTTGCCTACAATTGATATCTGCTTTCCCAAGACATGTGGAGCCTTCTCCAGTTTTTACTGTTTAATATTAGATTTTACTTTCCTTATAAATATGAGAGAAATGTAGTAAATCTATATATAAAAATAGACTGTATTTGTTGGTGTCTTTAACCTACTGGCTGCTGTTGACATGCCCAAACTACACATGCACACTCTTGCTCTCTCAAGCTTTCGAAATTACCCATTACTTGTTTCAGTCCAATGACAAATCTCCAGCATAGTGAGGTTTTATCCTTTTAAAACAAAATAACTTTTATTAATTCCTTGAATTAATAATTGAAGGCTTGACTTTAAAGGGGGGGGGCAGGTGTTTGTTGTGACTAATGGCATGCATTCCCTATGTATCACATAACTTTACTAAATCTTAGTAATGGTGTGGGGGTCAGTGTCACTGTTATTAATAGTAATGATAATTATATCTTCGGGGGGCTGTCAGAAAAGTGTCTTTTCTACAAGTCAGAGCAGTGTAAACAGACTGTACAGGCAGGCACTACCCTTTCCATCAATAGGTAAACAAGCTTTGTTAAGCTCATCTTGATAGTCTTATTTTGTTGCCACATTTTAATTACCCATCCTGTCTGTTTGTTATTCCATTGCTTTTTGCTGAAGATACAAGCTTTAAAAATCATTGGTATTTAGGAAAATCCAAAGCTGGGGTGATGCATGCTCAGGTGCTAATTTATTTACATCAATTAATTTCAGGCCCCTGATGTAAACCAATTAGTATTCAACACTTAATGGAGTCATTATCTGTCAGATTAGCTTTTAGAAATGCTTGTCACTGCTACAGGACCAGGCAGCAGAACTTTGCTAATAAAACTAGCAGAATTAATGGAGTGAACAGCATAGATAATGACTTAATGTGGAACATACAGTATAGAAAAGAGACTGAACAACTGTCTTCAAGAAATGAAGATATCATTGAGCTAGCTACTTGATTCCAAAACCGAGCTCAGATGGTGCTCTTCAGAAACATCAAAGGTGTCTAGCTAAGCCTTTGCAAAGTTATGTGTCTTAATAAATAATTTTCAACCTTTGTGCCCTCACATACTCACAATCTACCTTGCTAGCTTGATGTGGCGTGCAAATAAATGCTTCCCTGCTGTGACTTGAAGCTGTTATTTTAAGGGATTAGAGCTGATGGGAGTGACAATACCCAGGTTACCGAGCCACTTCCATGGGTGTCATCTGCAAACAGCATGGCATACAACAACTCCAGGTGAGACTTACTTTGTGAAATGCACTTATCACCTAACTTCAGGGCTGTGGGACACTGCGGGATACGTTATATTCGAGAAAGGTGGGCAGATGATCAAAATCCCTAGGCAGGCAAGGCTGGCATTGCACCCACAATCAGCAGGTGAGGTTTGCAAACAGCAATAAACCTCCAAAAAGCATTGCTACAGCTATGCATGTTTTCAGAAGCTCCCCATGGGGGTGTGAGATGACAGCATTTGCCCATGTTTTGCTCTTCTAGGGTAAGTTGCTTTTTTGTTGTTGTTCACCATGGCAATTTCATGCAATTTTCCATTTGTGGATTGTGGCTAGCCTGGTTATTCTGGTGCCACCGTGACACCCTGTGTTAAATTTGTCCTTGCATGGAGGGTAACCACAAAACTTTCCAGCTTTAGCTTTCAAAGAATACAAGTGCAGCTTAAAAAATACAGTATTATATGCAAATACACATCGTGTATTTGCATAGCAACTCCTGTGACCTATGTTTTACTGAGAACCATGGCATGTACCCATACATGTGCCTGTGATAGCGCTGACCTCGCTGGCTGCGGGACAGTCCTGCACCTTCACTCTTTCATGGGTCTGGCTTTCAGAGATCACAGGTTAGTTTGGAGACCCTGGTATCATGAAAATGCTCATAATTGCATGAGGAATTCCTCTACAGCAAGTATATGTGTGACTGATTAGGAGTCACTATACCTGATTATCTAAGCCATGGTGACAATGTCCATATTATCTGGTGCTCTTTGCTTTCATATGTTTCCTTGTCCTATAGTAGAGTTCAAGTACTGAAACTTGAGCTCCACCGTAAGACAGAATGAACCATAGAATCACAGAATAGTTAGGGTTGGAAAGGACCTTAAGATCATCTAGCTCCAACCCCCCTGCCATAAGCAGGGACACCTCATGCTAAACCATGCCACCTGTATTAATGTGTTATTTACTATTCTTACTTATTACAGGTTGTAATGTCTTGCCAGATATTATCCTATGCTTCTCACCTGGGCCTGAATGGCCTCTTGTTCTTGCCGGGTGATCATATTAGTTCTTGTAGTTTTAGGTTATTATGCACTACTTAATAACACTACATAATAACACTACAGAATAGTTGACTTCAACCTCAGAGATGATTGCATGCCATACGCATATTTTAAGTCTGCCTCCTTTAAATGACTGCATTAGAACCTTACATATCTCATCTATCCTTGTATAGGTATTGTACGTAAGCACTGATGGCCATTTATGTACAGTTAACAGTTATAGGTATGTATTTTATTTTGCATTCTGCATTGTCTCTGGTTGTTCTCAATGGTAGTTTTCCATCAGCTCAGAGGAACTCAGTTTATGTCTGCAAAATCAATGTTCACATTTGATTTTCAGTGTGTGTGTGTGGTTAGTGAGTAAGGGGTGACTCTATCTCGCTTCACCTCTGCTGCTCAAGAAACTTGCTGACCTTGTATGGCTCCTAGGGAGAAGGGAGACTGAACAGCTTTGTCTATGTGATCCCTGGAGTGGGAGAGCTTGGACTACAAGGAAGGAGACATTTGGCCAGCCAGCCTGGAGAAGGTCCTGCTGGTGACACAGGGATGTGCTCCATGTTTGGGTAAACAAGGCATCAGCTCTCAAGGGTGGACTGCCACCAGCCAGAATATCTGTATTGGTTTCTCATACAAGCATGAGAAACAAGCTGCTTTTATGAACTTCTGGCTCAGTGAACCTCATTTTAATATCTGTGAAGGAATATAAACCCAGATTAACCCTCCACTACACTCAGATTTCATTGTGAACATTTTGTACAGCTGGTCAGAGTTTTCTGCTGTTCCAAAGAACAATTAATTTTGGTATCAATAATTCACTGCTTCAAAGGGTATGTTCATATGGCTATCAAGACGGTTTGTATTTCCATAATTGAAATCATACATGACTGCTGCAGCATCCTCAAAGAGGGTGGGATTCTTTGATATCTATCTTTTGTTTTCCTACTACTTTGCTTAGCCTTTCTGGTCAGTCTTAAATAGTCACTGGTCTTACCTTGTAGCTGGTGATATGGCCTCACTGCTGCTCTTTGTAAATGCACAATATGAGGTACCACAATTCAGATGCTGCTTTATGGTCCTACCTGCTGGAGATACCCCTTTGAAAGGAGAGGAAATTGCTTTTGGATAACATCACTCTTCCGTCACAGCTGGTGTTGGCTGGTGCAGATACATGTTTACATTTTGCTTGGGAGATGTAAACACTAATTAAGCATTAATGTTAATAGGTCCTGGGACTGGCAGGCTGGAGACACAGCTCTGCTGCTGGCTCTGCCCTGGCTGCAGTCCATTTCACCCCACTCGCTATCTGTGTTTCCTGGCAGAAAACAGGGATAATTGTTTATTCCTTTCCAAAGAGGGAGGGAAGAGACACCAGAGAGGGTCATGTAAGGACAAAACATTGTGTTACTGTGAATAAAATTGATCCCTTCCATCAGCCCAATGAAAAAGGCAGGAGTGGAGCATCTCCCATATGAAGACAGGCTGGGAAAGTTGGGGCTGTTCAGCCTGGGGAAGAAAA
>NDXB01017386.1:47119-85815 GCA_002631895.1 Agapornis roseicollis | reverse complement strand
ACACAGGGCAAATTCCTATTTAAATTCCTACTGGAAACCATACCATAGCAAGAAGCTCACAATATATTCTATGAGCCAATTTGCTTTTCATGTGATTATAACTTACTGAATGGCTGAAATTGCAGTGTAATTGTATTGATGACTTCTAGATCTTCTTTAGAAATTACATTTATAATGTTAGATCCCTCCACATGTTTGAAACAGCCTCTGACCTGTCTTCTCTTAGATTACTGCCCTGCTCTAAACTGAATGTATTCTGCTGTCAAATTGTTTGTTTGCCTAATGTTAACATGTATTTTGAACTTTGATTCCTTGGAGTTGCCTAAACTACACAGTTTTAAATAATTGTTCAGTGTTTCTGTCATAGCAAAATGTTAATTTCGTTTATTTTTACAGGAACAGCATTTATAAGCCCTTTTCATGCAGAAAATTCAATGCATAGTGCATATTTTTGAGTGACTGTTTTCTAGCTTAGTATCTAGAGCAGAATAGCCTTCCCAACTTAGCTGGTTTCAGCTGATGATGAAATCACTCTGTGAACATATGGTCTCCTTCTATTCATGGCTTTTTGAGTTTTCCTAGAAATTATTTTGGTGAGTTAGAGGGGCTTGCTTCACCTTAGCTATTTGTACTAGTTTGGCCCTGCATGCGTTACATGTAATTCAGCGTAATGCTTTGGATTTTTCAAGGCCACCTTTCTTGACTGCATTGTGAGGTTCTGTCTTGAATTTCCAAATAAACAAGCAAAGGAAGCAAAACCAAAACAAAACAGACCTTCAAAGAACAGCTCTGCTCATAAAATATCTTTTTTCCGGGAGGTTTTCTGCTCCAGTCTTCTGTAAATGATATTCCTGATGCTCTTGTAATAAATGGGTCAAGGGGTTGTATCTTCTTTCCAAATCTGGAGGCAACACATCTTTATTTTGATTGTAAGCTTATTAAGTGGACAGTGACAATTCCATCCTGGTTTTAATCCTGGTTTGCTTGTTTGTTTGAATCTGCATTTTATTCCTCTTAGCTGAGCTGCTGTGGCATTCAGAGCTACACCAACTGGAGCACCAGCCCTTACTTCTTCAAATATGGCATCCCTACAAGCTGTTGCATGAACTCCAGTGACTGTAATACTCAGGATCTGCGCAACATGACTGTGGCCGCCACTAAAGTAAACCAGAAGGTACCAGTAACATTGTGCTAGAAGCAGTTGTTATGAAACCATCCAGTACACAAGTGGAGCATATGGCTGCTTACAGTTGCATTTGTTTTCAGATAGCTGATTGATAACTTGTGTTTTGGGCTGGAATTATGGTAAGGAGCTTTCAAATTCTTTAAGCTGGCCTTACTTGAATGACCAGGTGAGCAACATCTCTGATGAGAAGGGATTTGTTTCCTCGCCACAACACTGCACACAGAGGCAGCACTGGCCAGGCATAGGACCAGGAGTGCTTTGGGTGCTCAACTGCCCTTAAGGGTTAGGTTGATCAGCACTTCTCTGCCCCTCTCTCACTCCTGCTGAATGCTGTGGGGTTTTGCTGAGGACAATGATGTAGCTGTGTGAAGGGAAGGATGGGGTTTACTCTTGTTTGTGTTCAAACAGTAATTTCAATGCTAGAGAAAAAACATGGATGACTAACAACAGGCATGGTGGTTGGGTGGTATATTTACAGTGACTTAAAACCTTTGAACATTTACTGCTGCAAGAATAGCACAGCCAAAGTGACCCCCTTCATGGAGTCATCAGAAGAAGCATTTGAGAAAAGGACAGAAGAGGGTTGGGAAAGCAGGTTTGAGAAAATAGGAAGAAAAAAAATAATTGGAGAATTTACAGAAAACACAAAGAAAGAGAGGAATAAAGAGAAAACAATGCAGCATGTAGAGTAGACACTGCACTGCAGAAATACAGCTCAAGTTATTGCTTTAAGTGTTAGTGCCTCATCAGTTATTTCTTTCTCACTTGAGATTTGTGAGAGGCAATAGTTTGTTGATAAAGGAATGATACCATGGCCAAATCACTGTGCTGAGCTGCAGCACAGCTAAGTAAGACTTTAGGATTATTTTGTTTTCAGTTTTTGTTTTCAGGCTTGAATTTAAAAAAATAAATAGAACTCATAAGTAGGTAACAGGCAAGGCATGGAAATGCCTTTCTGCCTTCTATTTCTGTCTTTTTCACCTCAGTCACCTGTGAGTCAGGAGGTTGGAGTGGTAGCTGAGCACAGCCTGAAACATCTTCCTTTGAAAACCAGTCAAGTGGACAACATTTTCTAGCATGCGATGCCAGAGGATTATTTTCCACTAAGTTTTTCTTTTCTGCAATAGTTTAATCAGAGCCACTTGTTCCAGGCATATGGAACATTAGTGACGTCCATCTGTTAAGAAACTCATAGTCACCACCAACAAAGTAATCTTGCTGGGTTGCATGAGCATGGAGACTGAGCCTCTCTGTTCAGTTGTGCCTTGTCAACTTGTAGTAAGTTTGTGGTTTTATAGAAGTGGGAAGAAGGTGAGAGGCAGGACAGTGTGGATCTCAGGGTTGTACAGTACAACCAGCATCCTCACCAGGCAGAGTGCCTCCTGGGCTGCCCATCGTCATTCCCTGCTTCTGCACACCTTCCTAGTAGGAACACTTTCTATTGTGACTGGTACTTTACCAGCAGGTCCCAGCTTTTCAGTTTGGGATGTCCATGCACTCTGAACCTTTCCTGGCTGCATAACTGAGCAGGTGCCATTTGTGTCCCCACACACACAGAGAAATCCCTGTCCACTTGTGAGTTCCTCTGGGCAAAAGATGCCTACTGAATTATGAGAAGCAGCTGAGGGTTGAATGAGTTTATGCTAGTCCATGGCTGATAGCTCTCTTTCAGCCATGCTTGCTCCTTGCTTTCCTGTCAAATGCACAAGTCACTTGATGGAAAAGGACTGATGATTCCTCAAGAAGCAGTTGACTTAATTACTACTTAGGGGAAGTTTGGATGCCCTGTGATATTGTGTCCCATTTTCTGAGATAGATGATTTGTAATCAAAGATTGTAAAGACTTCTGTTTAGCAGTTGTGAGATCTCAGAGTTGTCCCAAACATTTAAACAGGGTGGGATGTTTCTGGAAGGGGCATGACAATAAAAAGGAAGCAGGAGGAAATGTTGCATGACCCTTTGCTTTGACTTTAGGTAGGAAGCAAATATCATTGCCTCTGACACAAGCCCACTGCGCATCTTGGAAACAGGAACTTTGTGTGTTGGAGAATGAGGAAAAGATACATTGTCTGTGTTGTGGAAGACACTTGTTACCATTCCTGTGGATGGGTATATTTGGAATATGCATCTTTTTGGGTGAATCTTGCAAAGCTGCCAGTAAGACAAATTCTCTATGAGCTAATCAAATTACTAGCTCTTTATGAAGACCAATGATGAATTATCCAAAGAGGATTAAGCTGATGATCTAATGGCAGGACTAAAAGACAACATTCTTGGCTTTTCTTTGCCAATTGTGCTACAGACTTGCTTAGTGACCTTGAGTAAAACATTTAGTCTGTTTCTTCATCTCAGATGAGACTAATGCCTAACTTGAAGGGCTGTCATTAGGATTAGCTAATTAACATCCGTATAGTGCTTTTAATCTTCAGAGCCCATTGCCAACAAACCTCAAGAATTACTTCTCCCTAAAATCTTAATAAAGGAACAGATGTGTGGAGTCAAGAATTATTGGATACTTGCTAAATTGTCGCTTCTGTCCTCTGGATCAGCACCCAGATGTGTGCACATGGTACTCCACATACTTCTGTACTGTATATGCAGCTCTTGGGTGCTTCTTGCACTCTCACTCTGTGCACAGAAAGAATTGAGCAATTAAGCCATATTTATGCAGTGTAATTCAGAAAAGAGACTATTGTGATTTGGGAAAACAGTCTTCAAATGAGGAGAGTGATGAAAACTCTCACTTGCATGTTTTTTTAACGAGATATTCTGTCTTCCTCCAATTACCATTAGACGCTGCATCTCTTGAAGGCTGTTGAACAGAACAGATCTCAGAATTGCTGGGGAAACATTAAGCTGTGTCTGACAGACTGAAAGTACTGCTTGAGAAACCTAATCTCATTTCCTAACACACAAGTATAGTTGCTTGATGTGTTAAATAAGCAGGCTTGAATCTGACATACTGTACACTGTTGTAAGATGCAATAAAGAATAAATATGTACACTTTAAACATTTCAGAAATGAATTGCACCTGTGTTGGTCCTCAGCTACTATTAGGTTTATCACTTCATTATTCTCAGGATTAAATATCTTCTTATTTTGTAAAAGAGGTTAAAGAAATGATACAATTTAGTTCACAAATGGACCATCTCTAACAAAGGACATTGTCCTTCTCACTGTTATTTTTCACCAGCATTTAATGCCTTGAGGTCATGTAAAGAGTTCCTGCGGTGTTTGCAAAAGTAAGGGGTGTATGGATGGAAAGACAACATGGAGACACTTCTCTTACAGAACAGGAGTCTAAACTGGAGAAAAGAACTCTCTGTTGCTTCTGTTTATTCCAACTTCTGACAAAGTGGATAAAGTTACAGCATTGCATAAAATGCCTTGCGACTGGCCTTAAGATGGGAGTGGTGATGGTTATTTGAGGAAGCATGGCAAAAGGGACTGAGAGGTGGCTTTGGACTGAGTGGGCAGATGGGTTAGTAATGAAAGAAAAAACAGATGTCATCCTTCTTCTTCAAGTGTTGCATTGCTTGTTTAGATTCATTTAGGCACCACAAATGAGGAAAGCTAATTTCAAACGCTTTTTTGAGGGGCAGAGTAGGCGAGGGGACAAACTTGTCACAGATTATCATACTGGGGGGAGCATCTCAAAAAGCCTATCCAAGAGAAGGGCAGAAACCTGTATGAGTCTGCTGGCCCCAGGGTGAGCTATGAATTGAGGCACGAGGAAGCAGGTCAGCTGATGGAGTCAGGGTCTGAGCTAGAGAGAGGAAATTGGGTTTGGGGAGCAGGACAGGGAATTTTTTGTCCAAGAGCAAATGAATAAAGAAGCTTCCTACAAACCCCTTTGTAACTTTGTTACATGGTTTAAAGTCATCTACTGCTCAATACCTTGCCCGGTGTTCTTTGACAAGTGAAGGCAAGCAGAATGCCTCATTGGATGCCTGAAGCGTGCTTGTGTTGAATACCTGGAGTATTAAGAGATCTGCATCATTTATTAATTTTTGACACCCTTGCTGTATTATAACATTACCCTATGTTGTTAATGGTTTGGTTTCAGGTCAAAGCTATTTTCGTGTTTTTTAAGACAGTGTGAACTGACTTTCTTTACTAAGACCTGTAAAAATTAGTGTAACATCACAATTAGCTCTTAAAGGTACTGAAATACATTTGTTTCTAAAAAGGCCCGGTGTTGCCACCACTTTCCATCATTCACTGAGAATTGCTATTAATTAAAAGGTGACACTGTTGGAAATTACAGCAGAAACATTGTCTAGTCCAAGTCCATTTAAAATAAGATATTTGTATGTATGCGTTCGTGGCAAGGAAGGTCGATACAAGGAATGATTATGTTTGTTTTCTAGGGCTGTTATGACTTGGTGACCAGTTTTATGGAGACGAATATGGGAATCATAGCTGGAGTGGCTTTTGGGATTGCGTTCTCACAGGTAGGTGCATAAATGCTTCCCTTTCCCCTGTTTTGTCCCTTCTCTTTCTTTGTTTCCCTGGACTTCAAGGAAGGAAGCATTATGGAAAGGGACTGAACTCAGCATGCTCATTAGTCCGGAGGTCATCTGTTCATTGATTTTCTTTTTTTCAACTTAAATGAAGTTTCTCCTTGGGAATATCAGTTACGGTTGAGCTAATGACTAGCTCAAGGAAAACAACTTGTCCCTCCACTGGGTCAAATAGAGGTTAACCCAATAAAACATTGGCTTAAATGGAGCATAAACAGCTAAGAAGACAAATAGCTTATCCATTGTATGGATAAGCTTCTGCCTTCTAAACATTCTTATTTTGTCTTAAAGGAGTCTAGACTTCAAATAAGAGTTCATATAAGAGTGTACCTCCAGGCCTCCCTTTCCTGGAGCTGGAGCCTAGAGGGAGCACTTGGTTTTGATGACCAGTAGTTTTATATTTTTTCCCCTTTTAGCACAGAAAACTGAGCTGAGATCTGCCCAAATTAGATTATTTAACCAATTCCTTGCCTGAACCAAAAGGAGTTTGTCATGAGAGGGACAAGAGAAGGATAAGAAGGTGTTTGCCTCTCCCTGATATTCAAACTGCCTTTTCTTAGACAGGAGCTGGGGAAACCCTGGGTCTGGTCAGAATCTTCTGGTCAAGAAGGGGAGGGTAAACTCCTTTCAATGAGATGGTTGTTTACTTTAGTCATTTGCATGTGATGGCAAAGACTCACTTTTGAAACATGCAAAAAGAGGAGGGAGGGAAACACACCAATAGGCCAATGCAAAAGTGTTTGCAAAATTGTTCAGCAAAACACATGGCAACATCTATGATGCCTAAATCACTTCCACCTGAGAGGCAATCTGCCTTCTCTCTGCAGAGAGTACAACTGCAAATACTATATTCCAAAACGATCATGCAACTTATATTTGTTTTATTCACACAGTCTTAAAAATTTGGGTCCTGAGGCAACACTGAAAATGTGTCTGTGGAATGACTTGTGTTTATCCAGTGGGTTGAAAAGATGAGGTGCTAGGAAAAATTATTTGACTTCTCAGACCTCATGAATTCAGTTAGCAAGCGGTAGGTTTACACTATGCTGTGCTGGAAACAGGCAATTTGCCAGTGTTGTTGCTGGCCATAGGCAAGTCAAGTGATGGGAGGGCTGTGGTTGCCCTTTTGCTCCCACTGCCCCATGGTGTCAGCCTGTGTTTGGCTTTAAGGTGTTTTAGTTACATCTCTCTGAGTTTAATTTTCTCAGCAGTTACAAGTGGCCTCCAGGATTTTTCAGAACTGTCCCCAAGCCATATGGAAAATGGTCACCACATCCTCCCAGTCAGTGTATGCACAACTTGGAGGAGCCCAAAGTTTTAACTTTGGGCTTGGATCAGCTCACTGCCTTGCCTTGGGGGTATCTGGAAACCTGATGCCTTATAGCCTATATGTTGGATGTGAGAAGCCCATGATTTGGCCTGTCAGCCTGTTTCATGTGGGTGCTCATCATACCACCAGCCACCCAGAACATTGTTGTCAGGTCTTCAGGATCCAGAAGCGGTGAAACTACCAGTCTGGAGCTGTTGGTGCATAGATCAGGGGGAAATTGGGGGTTTTGTTTAATAAGCTGTTCTAGTTTTTGTTGAATGGTCATGGCTGTCTTGATACTGTTCTCCACTGAGGTTATGACTTGATTACTGCTATAAGACTCTGAGCTGTTATTTCAGTTTGGTTTCTAGACATCCAGAAGGCTATAAAGCATCTTTTAAAGTGCCTCATGTGAAACTATCCAAAAGAAAAATGGGATGAGTAGAATTTTATAGTTCATATGCTGCTGGGGCAAATGCCTCAGTCAGGACCAATACTACCTGAAAGCCTTTAATCAGTGTATTGTACGTGCACTAGGCAAAGCATCAACTTATTTACCCAAACATTGTTTGCAGCTGGGAGGGAGACTGTAGGAAGAGTGCAACTGAAACTATTACTACTTTGGCATGTGTCTGGGTGTTTACTGTAGGTCATTGGCTGGTTGTGAGCTCCATGCAGGAAGGTGGGTAAGCAGTATGGTCATAGGCTGGCCCGTGCAATGGGAGCCCTTTGCAGAAGGCAGGCTCAGCATGACGGGCTGCAGGCAGCATGTGGGGAAAGGTGCTGTGCTTCTGTGGCTCCAAGTGCAAACTGAGGCATGTTCTGAAGTGGTGTTGGCAGCTCGTGCTGTCTGATGGCAGTGTGCTCCCTGCTGCCAGCTGGGGATGTCACTCCCCTGCTGAAGCATGGGGCTCTGGCACTTTGAGTAGACACCCAGCTGCTGGGGGTGTTTGCAAACGTGTAAAAGGGAGAAGAGAGGAGATGCAGGGGAGAAAAGTGCAGCTCTTCTGGGCTGTGAAGAATAGGAGGTGGCCAGTTTTAATTTACTGCCTAATCTGTTTTGCTGGACGCAATTAGGGGTGGCGTTTACAGATTGATTTCAGGTTAAAGGTAGCTGGCAGTCATGCCAGGCAATGCTCCAGCTGTAGGCAAGGTTTTACTCTTACTACTGAGAATAGATTTAATCTAAATAAAAGACAAATTAGATCATGTTGCTCTTCTTCAGTAAAGCATGCTCAAGGGCCTTTCCTTCATGTGATTTGTTAGGTGTTGACTAGCGTGGGGAATGTGCTGATTCCCAGAAATAGGGAAAGTTGATATACTGGCATTGCACATCTTACAGGCCTGGCACACACCTCCCAGTCAGAGTCAGAGCTTTAAAAACCTGTTCTGTTGCTGATATTGTCTGCGCTGCTCATCAGGTTTGAAATAGTAACAATCAAATACGATTTGGTTGGGTTTGGACTCAGATGCTAATGCTGACTTCCAACTGGAATAATTTCAGTTTAGCAGGTGTCTTCAGAGCAGCAAAATGATCGCTGCCTTGTGTCCAACAGAGAATACAAATATGCAAGCAGCATAGATGATGGAGAGCTTTGCCTAGATAAAACTGTAGTGCAGGCATTGGCTTAAGGGACACAAGAGACAGAGTCTGAAGGGGTTTACAGATTGTGGTTGCGGTAAAAACCCTTAGTAGGAGAGTCTCAGTATAATGTTAAGGCCAAATTATTACCTCTTCTAGAAGGACAGAAAGCAAGGTGCTCTCCACATGCTCAAAACAGGTTGTGGAGCATGCAGGGTTCCCATCATTCAAAGATACGTTCTCATGTGGTTATAAGTCCCTCTTTACAGTGCAACATTCACCTGCCATGTTTACTGTCAGCATTGATGTGAGTGGCTCTGCCTGACAATGGAAGCAGTTCTGGTGCAGACATCACCCACTGTGTCTGCTGCAACTCCTAAGATTTGGCCCTAGCACAGGATTACACCTTTGTCGCCCCTTGCACCAGGATTAGGAAGCGGAATCCATATTGAGATCCAATATGTGACCTGAAATCTAGTATGAGACTGGGTAGCTTCTAAATCAGGGCATTCAGCCTGCTTTTAAAGGTGACTCTGTGCCCTTTTGAGATGTCCAGAACAGTTCTGGTGGATGCTGAAACAGCAGAGGGAGCAAATTTCTGGCAAATGAAGTGTAGCCTGAGCAGGAATGTGACATCTTAGAGATGGAAAACAGTTTATCTGTATTTGAGGTACCCTTGCTTGGTCTTGCTCTGGGCTGATGCCAACCCAAATCAAGCAATTGGCTGGTAGAGAAGATGTATATTTTGGTGAGGATCATGTTAACAGGGAGCACTGAGGATCTTGGGGAAAGGACACACAATCCCAAGTGTGAAGTAGAAGGAGCCAGTTTGGAGGAGCAGCCAGCCAGGCATTATCTGTGCATGTTCAGCAGGATCTGCAGGAGCTC
Organism: Agapornis roseicollis; assembly: GCA_002631895.1. Lineage (NCBI taxonomy): Eukaryota > Metazoa > Chordata > Aves > Psittaciformes > Psittacidae > Agapornis > Agapornis roseicollis. The sequence goes on along the minus strand of NDXB01017386.1, from coordinate 76,326 downwards.
CATTGCTGCCAAGCAATTGTGATCCCCCTTCTCAAGCACTGCTCCCTTGCAATGCTCTTTGCCAACAGCAGAATGGGACGGGCAGAGGTGGTGCCTTCTGGACATGGGCAAGCAGCTGGAGCCGCTTCGATAACCCTTCTTTGGAGCCCCGGCTGTGGAAGGCTGATTGGTCTACAGAGACAGCCCTCTCACTGCACCTCAAGTGCCAGGGATGAGCTGTAACAACCTGGATATGCTCATGAGTTAATTAATTGACCAATCCAAATGAGAAAAGCAAGGTTGAATTATTTATAGTATATTAACGCTGTTGGCATATTCAGGAAAAGCTAACAAACTGCAATAGGCAAAATGTTGGAATGACTGAGTGCTTATTGACGACTGGAAGCCAGGGATCTGTTTTCAATAATCTGAGTGACAGCCAAGGGAATAGTGAAAGACTTTCTTTTTATTTATTTCCAGATTGATAGCACTCATTTCTCTGGTGCTGCATCATTTTAAAGAAAGCATAACCACTCTGGGGCAGTAGGAAGCTTTTTCCCAGCACACTGTTAATAAAGCTAAAGGGGCTGCCAGCTCTCGGTGGTGGCAGGCAACCCAGGTGAAGCCTGCAAGGGAAACGCAGCCAGTAGCATACTGATACCCTGACAGCTTATCCATCCATGTCTGACTTGGCTGGGCAGTGACAACGGGATGGAAAAGTAGCAAAAATGCATGCTGCCTATCAAATAAATATCCTCTGATCAAAGTCAAATGGCACGTATGACAAAAGACAGGAGATTTTAATGCTGTTTTTCTGATTAGAGCAGTCCTTGAAACAGGGCATTAATGTGTTGGAGGAGCAGCCAGCCAGGCTCCAGTAATAGCTCCGGAACGTGAAATCTTTGCTTACCATGGCCTCTCATCGCTCTGCATTCATTCAATTTAACTTATATTCTCTTCTACTTCTGTTCTTGTCTGGCACAGTTGATCGGGATGCTGCTGGCATGCTGTCTGTCCCGGTTTATTACTGCTAACCAATACGAGATGGTGTAACAAGGTGAGCTTTGCCCACTTTCCATGCAGTATGTATGCTATATACACCCTGGTGTATTAGCATGATCGTGCTTCTTCTATTGAAGATACCAGGCAGGTTTTAGATGCTCAGCATGTCCACTGAGAATTAAGTCTTCCCATGGGTTTCTTTGCTTTGGGTTTTTCACCCCAATAGTCTGTCTGATGGGGGAAAAAAAGAGGGGGAAATGTACTGTTGAAAGGCTTCTCCTTTTAGTTTCTTTCTTGAAAAGAGAGGCACAATACCTGCCACAAACACTGTCAGCAGCCAAAGCAACTTCCCTCTTTACCTTTACTCCCCACCTTGCTCTCTAGTCTTTCAGAAGTGAGAAGTCCAGAGCCTGTCTGAAGACCAGGAGCTGCAGCATTGGAGAAAGACTGAAATGAATGTTATAGCACACACTGTCTCTCGCACGCACGCACACCCACACCCCACGAGCAAGCACGTGCGCGCGCACACTCGCACCCCACCTCCCGAACTCTGTCCCATGCGTAGTGTAACCATTCTGTGAAGTACTGCGGTGCCACCGAGAGCAGCCGGGTCCCCTCGGCCTCCAGACCCAGACCCCATCCCCACGGCTCGGCGTAGGACGGCACCGTATGTCTGTTCTTGGTCACACAGTAGTTGCATCGTAAGTTAACAAAGGTAATTCATTAACAGCAGTGATCGGGCTGTGCATGTAGTGACTGGAGGGCATAATAAGCCTTTCACCATGGTTAATAAGTGTTGCACACGTTCATATAAACCGATATATGAAATATATATTCTTTTGGTTTTATCTTAATTTCTTGTTTTGTTTATTGCTTTACTAAGGTTTTCATCCTTTCCCTCTTCCCTGCGCCTGCCCCCCCCTGTCCCCAACACAAAGGAATCAGTAACATAACATAAAGATACTTGAAAATGATGTTAAAATGTTGTGCTTGAAGGGAACNCTTGTTTTGTTTATTGCTTTACTAAGGTTTTCATCCTTTCCCTCTTCCCTGCGCCTGCCCCCCCTGTCCCCAACACAAAGGAATCAGTAACATAACATAAAGATACTTGAAAATGATGTTAAAATGTTGTGCTTGAAGGGAACCGTTATTCCTGATGTTCTTCTACATCTTTGATTCTTACTCAGTGTTGTATGCCTAGTGCGTATCCCGGTAGGCTTTGTCTAGTGCATTTTGCCTCTGAACCTGATCCTGTGTAATACTGTTATTAAGCTGTGTTGTTGCTTACTGTGAAGGCAGGAATTTTGCTCCCTTTATTTTTATTAGGTAGTTATGAACTAATTGAACTGTGCTGTACTGCAGCCTTCAGACTTTTTTCCTGTTCTTTCTTTTTCTTTCTTTTTGCATTGAGGTTGCAGCCACCAAATACATCATTGAATCCAATCGAAATAAAAACACACACATGCAAAAACAAAAAAAATCACAAAAAAAACCCAACAGGCATAAGAAATATTTTTGGGGGAAAGCAAAAGTTTAAAACCTTTTTAAAAAAATAAGACTTTTTTAATAATGCCTCTGTCTAGCATGCCAACGAGAATGCATTGATATTGTGAGTATTTGTGATATACGTATTAATAAATGGAACCATTACAGATTTCTAGCTGCTTCCTTTTTGTTCTTTAGTCGTAACAAAACTCTTTGGTTTTGAGGGGGGAGTGAACGTGAAGCACAAATGCACAGCTTGGAGTGACATGTCTTTATGCGTATTTTAACGACTAACTCGCTTGTGACAGGAAAGCGTTACTACCCTGGGAAAAAGAAAAAAGAGAAGGAGCTGGAATTGTTTCAGAATTCCTAGGAAAACCTTCCACAGCTGGTTTCAACACGTGGCAAATACGTACCCTCTGTGTTGCACGTTTGCTTCTTGTGACTGATAATGATCTGCAGTGTTTACTTATGCCGCCCTTAGCGCTGAGTGTGATTTTGGCCTCGAGCGTGTCTCTCTGATTTTGGTGAGGGAGAGACAAAGAGGGATTTGGGGCTGAGGGGGTGGGTAATGATAAGTCAGGCACTCACTTCTTTCTCATTTGAATACATGAAGTGTTGAAGATCTCATGGAAAGCCCCTGAAAATTTAAACCTGGAAGTTTTGGACCAAGCCCTTACATTTGCAACAAAGAAGACTGGAGGAGGGAAAACCTATAGCCTTCTTGCTGTGGAGCTGCTGCACAGTGCCTCTGTCCACACAGCCCATACAGCTGCCTGAGCCCCAGGCCATCCTACATCCGTCTGTCCATCTGTCTGTGGCACCCACCCAGTTACTGCAGCCTTCTCCCCCAGGGATGCTGCCCTGTGTCGTGCTTCCAGCATCAGCTCCTGATGAGCCTTTGTGTGGTGCTGGTGCAATTGGTGTGCTTTCACCCACAACTATGAAGCAGCTTGCACAGGCAAAAACCTGCTGGCATATGCCAAGGTGGCATGTCTTAAAATCGCTGGTGGCATCTTTGGCTTTATTTGGCCATCTTTAAACACAGGGAGCACCAATACAGGCCCTGCATAAATGCTGGGCAGTTTGTGTGTGCTTTGCTAGGGACAAATCCACTCGGCTCAGGTTGCAGCACTAACATTTGCAGTCCCTTCTGAGGAGACAGTCACAGACACTCACTTGGTTCCTGGGCTACACCATGCTGGAGCAATGCCCTTCTCCCTCAGGCACAGGAAGTCCACAGGGGATGTTTATCCACACCAGAAGGAGCTGGTCCACCAGCTGCCCCAGTTTCCCTCCCCTATTCATCCCTGGGCAGGTCTTCCCTACCCCACGGAGGGGAGAGAGAGGGGTGAGGCTGCCACCTCCTCCCTCCCTCCCTCCGGAGCCACTAGCAACCTTCCGGAGTGGAAAAGCTCCAGCCTCTCCTTTGCTTGCTTGCTTTCTTTCTTTCTTTTGTCTTTTTCCTGAAAGAAAGCATTGTTTGTGCCAAGACCTTTTTCTTTTGAAGATGCTTATGTTGGGTGACAGGTCAGCAGGCCCTGTCTGCTCCAGCTCGCCCATCCCCATTCACTAAAGCTTGTGCTCAGCTTTAAGGCATAAGTACTGGATTAAGTCCATTCAGCAAAGCCCTTCAGTGCATGCTCAATTGTTTCCCTGAGCCCAGCAGCACTCCAGCTTCTATGGGGTAGGTGTGTTAATTGGGCTCTTGACAGCTTCTGTGGAGAGGATCAGGCTGGTAAGGGCCTGCCAAGGGCTTCCTCAGTGAAATCTCCCTGGCTTAGGCTGTAGCGGGGAGGGGTTGTGCTACCTGGAACCATGGCATCCCTTGCACTAGGCACAGCATTCTCCTGCTTCCTCTCTCCTGGAGTGAGAAGCGAGGCACTGGGAAGGCAACAAAGCCGGAGCTGTCACATGTGGGTTACTGTCAGAAAGCACAGATATACAGGTGAAGCTGCCTCAGAGTACACCAGGGGTGTGTGCCTCAGAGGCTGTGGTCCACCCTCTGCTGTGAACTGAATCAGTGGGGACCAGCTCCTGCTGCACTGGGCTGGCTCTGGCTGCTGGATCCCTTCCCAAGTAACTTTCATTCACTGCAATCACCGTAGCAGAGCTGGGCAAAAGAAGGATGGGCAGGTTTGTGAGTCAAAGCAGGTGATGGGGTGACTGGGTAAGTCCCAGGAGGGGTGTGAAGAGGGCACAGTTGAGGAGCAAGGGGAGTGGGAGATGGAGCTGGACTGCGAGAGGAGGAAGAATGGGCTCTGAGACCACCTTGTTTTGGTCCCAGTAAGCTGCTAGCTCAGCTTGGCTGCAAGGTGGACCAGTGACCTTAGCTGGCATGTACGTCCCATCCTGAGCTGCCTCTCAGGGCTTGCTTTAGCTGTGGAGGACAGCCCTACGCACTACTGAGAAGACAATACTTTCTGTGAAGGTGGTTGGTCACAGTAGCATCAAAGTGTGGAGCAGGAGGCTATGCTGGAGGGCCTGGCTGGGTGAGCATCGCTGGAGAGGAGACTGACTTCGCAGGACTGCTTCTGGGATTTTGGCCTGTTGCTCCTCAGAGGACGCAGTGCAGTGGCTAAAATGATTCTGTCTTCTGTGTCTCTTCCCCTGTACTATAGTGGCTCATTACTCTTTAAGATAACTCCAACTTTAGCAAATCAATTTGCTGCCAGCTGAGCCCCCTGTATAAAATACCTCCTATTGGAGGGGCAGGATTGAGATGTCAGACATCTACCAGGGCTGAGTTAGGGCTGCTTCAGCATGAACCTGTACAATAAAGATAGAAATATTCGTGATTTGACATATGAGCGACACTCGTGCTTTTTTATAAGTGGAAGTGCTCTGGTCCCCAAACCTGTGAAATCCAGTCAGCTTCTTGCAAGCTGCTTCCACCATCTTGGTCTAATTCTGAATGAAAAATATGGTGCTTTTGCTTTTTACCCGTCATTGCACCTGCTCCTTCTGCAGCCAGGGAACATGTTACTCAATGGGTGCCTCATTTTTGTCTGACATGACCCGTGAGCATATTAAAAGCAAGCCGTGCTGAGGCAGCAGCTCCTCAAGCTCTAGAGTCTGTTCTGCTCCATCATAACCACAGTGTGGCTATTTTTGGTCTCTGCTGAAGCTATCTATAGGTGACACCAACTGCTTATTTTAGATCATGGTCCTTCTGTGTCATCAATAACTGGGGGTATATACACACACAAGTGGAAGATCCCTGGTGTGCTATACAACACATTACAACCAATACACTGTCCTAATGTAACAATGTACATTCCCAATGCAACTACCAAATCACCAGAATGGTATTTCTCACTCACCATGCTCAAATAACACAGTGTTTTGGCCAAGACTTTCAGAAGCAGTCGATGACAGGCACACCTTCGAGGCATTTCCAAAATGCTGTAGTGCCAAATGATTTGCCTTTTGGGAATCCAGCCCTTTTGGACTTCTCAAGGCACTCAGAAGTGAAGTAAATTTTGAAAGCCCTATCTGTTCCTAAAATGGACATTATTCATCCAAATAAAAAATATTAATCTTTTAGGTATTTCCAGAGGGGAAGCAAGGACAACTTTCTGACTTGCATGGCTGAAACCATGGCTTGTGTGCATTATCTTCTTGAGTAAAGAATCAGAAAACATGATGTGAGAGAAGGCTGATGCCCAGAAGAACTACTAGGGTGGGACAGGGGGTGAAAATATGAGCAAATACCATATAAACTTTTCTTGTTTTTCAGTCGAAAAGGTTTGAAATAGGATGTGTTTCAACCTGATTGTGTGAAGTGCAGCACATCCAGGTCCAAGCTGAGCAGCTCAGTAGCTCAGGCCTGCAGTAGGGGGGTCTGCAGAACAATCTGGAGTGGACTGCTGCCTGCCAGGACACCTCTTACGTACTCCTGATGATAAGAGCAGCCTTTTGTGGAAGCCTTTGGGCATCAGACTTACAGAAACTACCATGGTGCACATGCAATGAAATTCATGGGCAGCATCAATCAGTGGCATTACCTGAAGCTTTACTAGAGTGGACTAACACTGGTAGTTTCCTAGTCTAGGCTTACTGTGCTTCTGTAGGATTTACTCTGATGTCGTGTTTGTAAGTTGTTGCTTGTTCAAGGGAACTGGCTCGTGCTTATTTTGATTATTTGGTCTCTTCAGCCCTGTAGTTGTTTGTAATTAAAAGCAAACAAAAAACTGCTCAGAATTTTCTACATCCTGGAGTTCAGTGTGACCCATATGTCAGATGAGTAAGACCTTCCCCCAAGTATAGGAACTGGTACATTTAAGCCCATGGGTTATGCGCTGCTCCATTTACCTTCATCCCGTTCTGCTAGTTACAGGGTCAGGGACTGCCCCCTTCAGTCGAGGTGGAATTCAGCCCTGCAGTGAACCAGCCCTAGCCCTGTCTTCTGCCTCTGCCTCACCGGCACTAACAGCCTGCCAAAATCAATGCTGTGCCTTGGGAGCGTACAGAAAACAGGGCTCCATCTGCTCTCTGGAGGCAGTGTGAAGGATGAGATTTGGAAAACCCTGGCCAGCACCACAGCAAGCTGAACTGAGCTTAGACTGGCATAGTCCACTGCTCTTTGTAATGGTGGGGTTTCCTCCCAGTGCTTATCTGGATAGCCTAGATATTCCCTCTTGTTTGGATGACTCATTTTAAGTACTACAATGTGGAGGGGAAATCAAAAAGCCAATCAAAATCCTCTCTATGAGACCCATTCAATAAAAAAGTTACTGGCAATTAGCATAGGGTTTTTTTATAAAAAAAGTAATTAGCCCTCCTGCCCTGAGAATTAATGAATGCTTTTCATTGCACCCCAAGGGGTAGCCAACCCAATAATAATACACTTCAGATGAATGCTGGCCTAAAACAATGTTGTTTGACAATGCAGGCAGCAGTCACAAACAGGAGGCAATTAATAATTTGCTTGGATTAGTGCAACAGACTCAACTTCTTACTCATTAAGGAGAAGAAGCAAAGCCTACAAAAAGACCAGTGCCTCATTTGTCCCTGGGTGCAAAGCTTAGGATGCTGATGGAGATGTGCTAGTGCTGGCTACTGCCTTTTTCTGAGTGTCCAGAGAGCTTGACAGGATGGAATGTGACTTGGCTGTTGAATGTGTGGCTGTCTGGATGTGGTGATTTCACTGCCTGAGGGCTGTTTGGCAGCTGAGTGGCAGAGGGTTGTGTCCCACTGTTGTCTCCTCTTCACTCCTTTACCCATTGGCACCACAGGGGTAGTGCCAGGCAACAGCATCATTTTCCCTATTGCTCCTATTTGACTGTTGGCATTTTCAGCAAGATATACATTGGTACAGATACAAAAATCACATTGACTTCTAAATTCAGTGGCTGTCCTGCTCTGACAGCCCATCTGACTGGTTCTTCTCCGGATGGGAGGCACGGCACAAGGCGGTGCTGTCTGTCAGAGGAATACCTTCATAGATTAAGCAGATGATAAGTTCCCTTCCCTCTGCCCCAGGACTGTCCTTGCCAATCCCCTCTGGAGAGGGTCCAGAGGAGGGCCACAAAAATGGTAAATGGGCTGGAACACCTCTCCCATGAAAACAGGCTGAGACAACTGGGCTTGTTCCGGCGGGAGAAGAGAAGGCTCCAGGGAGGCCTCATTGCAGCCTTTCAGTTCTTGAAAAGGAGGGTTGGACTAGATGGCTTTTGAAGGTCCTTTCCAACCCAAACTATTCCATGATTCTGTGATTCACTGACCCACATGTGGCCCTTGCTCAGCCTGGGTCTGTTGGGGGACCCATGCTGCCACTGCTGACTGGTAGGCTGCTGCAATAGCTTCCTGCAGTCAGGCTTTAAAAGCTTCCCCATTACATTTACAGACCTGAGGATTCAAGTGAAAAGCTGAATCTTCCCCTTCAAGTTCAGCTGTCAAATCAGGATGGTGCTGGGGAGCTTGGCTCTGAGGGCTTTCCCCATGGAGAGACAGTAGATAATGGGAGGTCTAACTGAGGCCAGCAGCTAATCTACATGCTGCAAGTAAGAGCTTCCTTGCCTACTTCTCCCTCTGCCATCTCACACTTACTTGCCCAGGATCCATTCCTACACCAAAGCAAAAAGATGGCTTAGTGTGAGGTGTCCCTGCCCATGGCAGGGGGCTTGGAACTAGATGATCTTAAGGTCCTTTCCAACCCTAACTATTCTACAATCCTACAATTCCCAGTAGCAGCCATCATTTGCTTCTTCTGGACCACAAGCCAAAGGGATGCTGAGTTTCTCAAGCTCTGTGCCTGAGCACGGGATTGTTGCACACTTGGATGCAAGTATGGAGCCATTGGGCAGCAATGTAACATTGCTTCTCCTGCACACCCACATGGAGATGGGGAGATGGGCCTCATTTTAGGCCTGCAAGCTCTGACAGTGCCCCTTTCAGCACTATTGCAGTTACACCTGTTACACCACCACTCTTTATCCTCACTTACTGTATTGTGACACTGGCACGGATGTTGCAATGACAGCTGACAAATCCCCTGCCTTTGCAGATCCCCTCCTGTCAGGTTTCAGGTGCTTGCTAATCAGATAACGCTGCTGTTTCATTGCACTCATGTTTGTCTCTGCTAAATGACAAGCTTGTACTCTGTTTTCTGGCACTTCCCTTCCAAGCTTCACAGTTGTACTTGCCATTTCACCTTCGATGCATACCAAGGTTGCTCTCAGTGCTTTGTGAGACGAGGGCAGTTCAGTCACAGGGAAGGATGTGCGGTGGCACTCCTGGGCACCCCATGGCCCTCATCAGCCTTTCACAGGGGCAGCTCTGAAACCAGTGGTTAACAAAGGGCAGTCACCTGAAACTGGTCCCAGTTTGGTTTTTGCTGAGCGATTTGCCATGTCCACTGCAGGAAAGCAAGTTACATGGGATGCCAAGTATTTGTGGGTCCACTCCCTTCATCCCAGGAGAGCCTTTAGTTAAGAGTCAGGAAGATAAATGCAGGAAGAGAGAAACCCCCATTCTCCTGCGGTGGTTGTTTCAGTAAATCTACCTCTTACTAATGAGCCCAGGTACTGCTGAAACACAGTTAGACACTACAGTCATCAAGGGGACTCGACCCAAAGCCAAAACCACAGGATTAAAATAAGATTTCTCACTATACAGTCATGAACACAGGCACAAGACTGCAGTTTAACATATTGCTTCTGTTAAACAAGCTAGTTCACCAGTGTCTGAAGCCCAGAGCAACTCCAGTCTCTCCTAGGAAGAGCTCTGCCCATCACAACACCCAGCCACGGCTCCTTAAGGGCTCTTGCTGCAGGACCTGAGCTTTCATGCAGCTCAGGTGCTTGGGAGAAGACTGCCTAATCAAGGAAGTGAACAATTAATAGATTGCCCTCATGCCTCAGAGCAGAGCAGCTAATCTTGCTAATAATACAATTTCCCACTTTGTCACAGGTAAAGGATGTCTCATTTAGTACAAGTCGGAAGAGTCTGTGTGGTGTGAGGCTCAGTCTCTGCACACAGAGGTAAACTCCAGTGAAGCATGAAGCCCAGCAGCAAATCTGGATTGACTGTATTCCCCAGTGGTTTATTGTACAGCACCAGTTTTCCAGCTGACTTCCTCAGAGCCTTGAGCATGGAGCTGGGAAGTGGATCCAGAATACAGCCAGACTAGAGCATGGTGACTTGGAGGGCTGCTGGCTGTACAAATTAGCTTGTCTTGCTTTAGAAATCTTACTACAGGCCAGCCACCAGGCTTAGCAGATTAAATATAGGGAACTGGAAGGGTACCATGGAAAATGATTCAGATAAAGGCCTGCCTGTTGTTAGGAAAACCGGGAAACAACACAGTCAGTGGTACTTTTTGTTTGTTTTTGGTGGTGGTGGGAGCTGCAAAGCTGAGAGCGAGGATAGAAAGGGAGGAACGTGACCTGAGAGGTGACACATTTACACACATGATCTACCAAAGAGCAAAGTTTTGTATAAGAACTCGGAAAGAAGAAAAAAATCCTACATATTTAAAAGAGCCTTAAATAATTAGCCCTGTTAATCTGGCATACGGAAACTCCGTAACTCCAAACCTGCCAGCTCACAACACATCCTTACTTATCACCCGATGGGCATGCAGAATGCCTCCTTGTTGGACTATAGAAATATAGATAGTTGCCATGCACACAAAGATCACACTGGGCAAAAGACACATGCCCACCAAAGAAATGAACAAACGGAACTGTAACATGGTGTCTAGAAAGTGTCAAAAAGCATGTGGCTGGAAATGCCAGAGTAAAGCGGACAGAGGGAAGTACATAAAAAATGCAAGGAAAAGGAGGAAAAGACAGATTGGAAGAGCTTCCAACTAGAAACAATCACACAAAGCTCACTGTGGGAAAAGCTGGAAGGTGAAGGTAGAATGTGAAGGGTCTTTACAGGAAAGATAGGAGCAAATTCAAGTGCAGTGAGAAGACAACCTGCCAGCTTTTAAGGTAAAAATGCATGGTGGGCATTTCTAGATTGGGTACCTGTCACTAAATCCACTAAAGTCAATGAACTTGACAAAGAGAACTGGTAGGTCATGAGACTGCATGCACCTGAGCAGTTAGGCCTGAGACCAAAAGGGTGCGCATCACCAAAAGCTACAACAGTAACCAGCAAAAGGCCTTCCCAGGAGCAAGGGGACTAACTGTCTCCTTACAAAAGGCATAGGGCTGACACCCAGGGACATAAATGTATCTAATGGAAAAGACAAGCCCTGTTCTTGTTACCACCTGCAATGTTTCATGAGCTTGAAATTAACCGATTATAAGAAGCGCTGCAGAAGAGTAGTGCAGATAGCACAGCTTGTAGCACATGAAGGGGCACAGGACAGGTACCAGGTCTTACCTTGACCCTTAGGCAAGATCATGGACTGTAGGAAGACACCCAATTCTTCTCAAATCAGTTACTTGGCAGGGTAATTATCAGGACGCTCTAAACCAGAGCTCTGGCTGGTTGTGAAGGCCACAGAATCATAGAATCATAGAACGGTTTGGGTAGAAGGGACCTTAAAGATCATCTAGTTCCAACCCCCTGCCATGAGGGGTGGGCAGGTGAAGAGGTCAGCCCTGGAGAGCCTGTGGCCTTCCTACCAAGGGACAGGGACCCCTGTCAATTAGTGTAACTTGATGCAGTCCTCCTGAAGATCCAGCATGCATGACAGGCACCGCAGCTGAGTCTTGGAATAACCTTCCGGAGTGCTTTGAGAGCCAGAAACACTTCACGGAGTAATTGTAGGCACAAGAGAGTTGCAGGAATGAAAGCACCCATTGATATGTGCCATACAGGGGCAGGCAGTGCTCAGAATCCCAAATCAAGGAGGGTGTTGAGGCAGCCAGGAAGATACAACCCAAATCTCAGCAGAGCCAGGTGTCAATTCTGAACAATTCAATTATGTCTGGAGAAGCCAAGCGCAAAGGCGGTAAAGCCTGCCGATTATAAGCAACAGTGAACAAGCTGACAATGGAAGGGTAAACAGGGAAATCTAGAAATTGCAAAGGAGGCTGAAGTAGGCCAGTGTTCACATCCAGCAGTGCAGCTCAAGCCACTTACTAAAGAAACTGCATTGCTTAGGTACAGAATAACTGTGACAGCTAGAGTGGTGGATATAGAGAAAGGGTGAGAGCAAGGATCTGGAGCATTTACCTGCATTGCCATTCAGTATTTCCTTCTCCTTTCTCCACTACAATCAGGCTCATGCTACAGTCCAAAATGTAGCTGTAAATAAATAATAGGACTTTCCCAAGCTATGGCAATAGCTGTAAAATATTCCATGGTCTCTGCTTCCCTTCACAATAGACACTTCACAAGTGTCTATTTCACTAGGATGGCCATGTTTTTACTCTTAAACTATAATCCATCAAACAGTGTGACATTTGTTGATGCGCAGCACAGACTTAACATGCTTAGTGAAGCTGAGATGATGATCAAGTGTCTCTGCTTTTGGAAAGCTGCTAAACTGAAAAAAAGAGTCATTGAAAGAGAATATGATGTTCACAGGGAGAGCTCAAGAGAGGAGAGGCAGTGTGTCACCCCAGAAATACAGGCTTGAGTAGCTGTAACCTGTAGTGAGTTTTGCAGGAGGCACAGCAAAGGTGGAGAACCAGTTTGGAAAGACACGCAAGGCCATGTAGATCACTTCTGGGTTTTGATGGTCATCCCCTAACTATGTAGCACCCTAGTAGAAATTGCTCCTAAACTACTGTATTGCCACAGAAAAGGAGAAGACAGGGAGTAGCACCCTGGAAAATAACTGTGAGTGTTTTTGGAAGTAGGTTGAAAGTTTGGCAGAAGAATAATGTCAATTCAAAGTAGCAGCCAGCAGCCAGTGTGTTACCCAGTAATTGTCAGTGTGTTCAGCTTGATGAGACACAGTCAAATGATTTGTAGAAAGCCGAAGCCTCCCACCTGAGCAGGATAAAGCCTGATGTGCTGCATCTCCATCAAAAAACAAGAGTGGGAAAAGAAACTCAGCCAGAGGAAATACTGCAATCAGCAACAAACCCTCAAAGTAAAAGATGGTGTAGTCAATCCCTCTACATATTCCCAACATGAACATTCAGTCATTTAGGAAGCATTCGTGGACAGTGTGGACACGGTATTTCCCACGATACTGCAAAGGGAATTGTGGGAAAGCACTTTGCAATGACTCCGCTCACAGAAATGGAGAGAAAACAACCTGCAGTCCCAGGATAGGCAGTGAGAAGGACCTCTGTGTCTACCCTGAAAGGCAGTCAAGTGGGGGCTCTTCCCCATGAGGCAGATGATTGAGGAGGTCAGATCAGTGGTGTCAAATCCCTGCTGTTCCTCATGGCATCCCGAGTACTCAAGCAACGCTCGTGCCCAAGTACCCCAGTAATGCTCCCAAGTAAATAGCTCATGTCTCAAGCATAGGAGAGCTGTGTTGTTAGCTAAACTATTTACAGACTTTCAATGTAAGGCTGTGACTCCTGGATACCCGCAGCTTTTTTAGGTCCAATCTGCTCCCAAAGATCGGTAGCTAGGATTTTATCACAGGCTGACCATCACCGTCCTTCCTAACTACCAAAATCTGACTTCTGAAGGGGCCTCCATCTGTCTCCCATATTTCTTTAATTTACTAAGTTGTGCCATATCCCCATCTGGCAATTGGCTGGAGTTTGTTTTGTTTTGGTTTGTTTTGTTTTCTCCCCTTGAGTTATTCAAGGAGACGCAGAGCTGGCTGAGTATATTAGATCATTATATGTCTCTTAAAGTAGTTTCTGGCTTTATTTGAATAGGGATTAGCAAGATTAAGAATGTTTTCTTTAAATGACTGTAGTAGCCTACAATTTTCAAATGGTAATTTTTCCCATTATATTGATTTGTAGCTGAAGGAGTTTGATGGGTTTCAGCACAGTACGCAGGAAGCAGTTAAACATTGTTTCTGTGAAAACCAACAGTTTTAGAATTTTGTTCAAGACTGTGAAACAACAGCTGCACAAATCCCATTGAAATTCAATGAAAATTGACCTCTCCCCCCTGTAAGTTGCTTGAAAAGCTCATTTATAGAACTTGCAGAAGTAGCTTTACACACAATTAGTATTTCCTACCAAACATTCTTCATATAACTTCACATACTGCTATTTTGGGAGAAAAAATAAAAAAAGGAAGAACATTGCTAACGCAGTGATACTGATGTGGAAAAGCATTCCAGGCCTTCTGAAAACTGCTTCAGCCCTTTTCTTATCTGTATTTGTCTCTCTGATGTCCTACACCTCAGTTAAGCTATCTGTGATGCTTGCATCAACAAAGAATGAAACCTCGGTCTAGTTTATCCTTCTATCATCTCAATTCCACCTCCAGCCTCATCCGTTATTTTATCTTATGCCCCTCCAAAAAGTAACTGAGCTTCTGCAGTTCTTAGGAGCATTAAAGAAGCCATACAAGTTTCCTTTATCAGAGGGGAATCTTAGGATGGAGAGCTGGCTAGTCAGGATCCCACTCATGTTGCTCCACATCAGCTTCATGCTCAGCACATCACAGCTGGCATAACACCAGCAGCTGGATATCAGGTTGCTCCAGCATCTCCAAGCTGTCCTTGTGTCTAACTCAGGAAGATGGACATGGGTTATATCATTAACATGCTTTCATATAAACCAAAGGAAAGATGTGCCACTCCTTTCTCCCTCTAATACTTGTCAAGCTCATCCAGATGTTGACTCCTATACAAGCCCACTACACTTTGTTGTTGATGCCCATCCGTCAGTCTTTAGCTGTGCTTGACATAGACCGTCTGACAGAGACCAGGTCAGTGAGCAAGCATTGACTGCTTATAACCCCTTACTACACTTGCTGGCATACCAATAAGCTAACACAGCCTCTAACACCTTGTTTCTGCAGTGTCATTATCTCTGTGTTTCCAGACAGGGCCTAAGCTGGGCTGTCAGAAGGGAAAACTTAATTATTTGCTGCCTGTCTCCTGCACAAGGTTCTGCATGAAAACCATGGGATTTTATTCTTCTTGTTGGAGGGAACAGGATGGGGGAAAATGAAGTGCTTAGAAACCCTTTTCTTTCCCAATCATGCTGTGTCTGTCCAATTTAGTCATTCTCTGTGTACACTCACTGGGAGAAAAATAGCAACAATAACAACAACAATAATAATAATACCTTAATGAAATACTGTAAAGGGAAATTAATTAGTAATCATTACAGTAGCCTTTCTGTGTGTTCACTAAACTGCAGAGGAAGCACTCATGTCTATGTGCTCATGGCAGGTGAGTAATGGGAGCTCAGCCTCCTCTCAATATATAACTACCACAAACCTCAGAATTTGTCTCTTTGTCTCTGTCTCTTTGTATATATATCGTCATATATGCGGAGACTCTATAGCTAATATCTCTGTAATATTTATAATACAAATGTAACCCATCCTGCCCCAAAAGATAAATTGAACTGCAGCTCAGCAGCAATGCTTTCACAGGCTTTCTTCTCTGCCTTTGAACACACCTTTGGCATTCAAGTCCTTGGAAGAGGGGTATTCACAAGTTTGGGTCTGAGGCTTTATCTAGTGTGTGCTCTATCTTTTAGGATCAGTGTGATCGCATGTCACTGCACTCATAAAATCAGCTCTGCTGTGTTTATGCATTTATTGCACAACTCTGATTCAAACGCAGCTCCTTGTATTGACAGGAGCTTGGCATTGCTGGCATTGTGGTGTCTTATTCACAATAATGCTCACAGTTTGCCTAGCCTAGGCAAGAAAACACTGAATAAGACATCTACTGTGTGAGTCCTGGCTTCCTTGCTTCAGTATGAAGAAATCCTGACATTTTGTGTTGGAGGAAGAATGTCTTTGTCTAAAATTCCCTCTCCCTCCACTGACGTGCAATGTGTTCCAATCCATGTGATTGCCTTTGTCCTATCTGAGGAGGGAATGGACTTCAGAAACACTGCAAAAACGTAATGCATTTTGAGAGAATTACACTAAAAGCAGAAGAAATAAGCTTGAAAAGCACTTTGAGATGTAAGCAATTACATAAAAGGTCGGCCGTTATTGTTACTGCTTTATTAGTCATTATTGTTGATAATGATGCAAATGCTTGCCTGGCTTCAAAAAGGTCATCGTTTCTGCTGTGATTCAATCCCATTTTGAGGACTAAATTTTTTATCCCTCCAACTCTGTGTTGATTAACTTTGAGTCTGCTCAGGAAGCCAGACTAATTCATTCCATCGGATTTTCAGTCCAGGTAACCTCAACGGTTTTTAAACTCATAGACCAATTTAACCAAATGTGACAGAGGGCCAAAGATGTCCAAGACAGAAATTTCCCGAGGGCAGGAAGGTGGATGGAAACACCTTATTAACGTTCCCAGCTGAGGGAAAGGGTACAGTGTGAGCATAACTGCTATTATGCAATAGAAAGTCCTTTTAGGTGCTCAGCCTTAAGCCATGAATCTGTAGAAAACCAGGTCTCACTGGATCTTGTCTGCAAACACTTCTTTGTTATTCTCTCTTGATAGCAAACCCAATAACCTCCTAAGTAAAGATTTGAATTGTAGATGACAATACAGCCTGTGCTAGCATGTAAAATTAAACCTTAGCATTATTCATAGCTCACCAAGCCTACAGGGTGTGGTATGGCTTTACTTGAAAGCTGCCAAGTTTTCCTTGTGGTGGTATGTCTGTTTCCCTGTTTTCTTGAGTAGCAATAGAGGTGTTCTGAATACAGATGGTTACTTTGTTAACGTTGTCTTCACTCTTTCTGGGTACCTCCCAGTCCTCAGCTCAAATCGGTTTCTTTCTGCCTTGCCCCATCATCATCTACTGCTTAACATGCTTGGCACATGGCTTATGTTCTTGCCTGTTACCCAAACAATGCCAACTACCCCCTATGACAAGTTCTTCTGCCTGTGAAGACAGATGTGTTGGATCCAACTGCAGAAGGAAGTTTTACATAACAAAACCAGAAATAATTTCTTAAGCTCCTCTGGAAATTGGTTACCAACAAAGAGATCTTTTTTCTCTAAAGGTGTAGTATTCAAAGTCCAGATCAGTCCTTTCGCCCATTTCCCTCCCCTCCCTGCTGAGTTCAGTTCGTGAAGCATGAGACATTTTAGTTCTGTGTGCTGGGAACTGATTGTGGAGCAGCCAAACTCACTTGTCTCTGCCCTCTCCATTTCAGAGGTGACTAAAATTTGCTGAAATTATACCTAAAACTAAAAGATTCAGCAAATCTTAATTTGTATTTTATAGGAAATTCGGTTGGACTGCATTTTTTCATACCTAGAATCATAGAATAGTTAGGGTTAGAAAGGACCTTAAGATCATCTAGTTCCAACCCCCCTGCCATAAGCAGGGACATCTCACACTAAATGATCTTAGAAATGTCACAGCCCTGAAGCCTGTAGACACAGCACACTCTAAACATAGAGGGGACAATGATTTCAGGAAGTAGTTTTGCACATGTGTTTAACCCCTGTGTGTCTGCACCAAAAGGCTTAGGAAAGTGTTTCTGTGCTTCCAGTCAACCAGCTAAAATCACTTTGACTCCAGGACTCCCCCAATAAACTGCTTGTACATCCTTTAAGGACACCCTATGTTCACTGAAATTATTCACCAGACAATTTAGAAGAATGAATAAATGTGAGAAAATCATGACCTCCTCATGGACGATTACCAGGGGAGGGGGAGGGCCTGCAGAATTGATCAGACTCATTACTCACTGTCGCTGAAAGCAATTCACCTGGCTCTGCTCCCAAGCCTGCCCGTGTAAATCACATCCCTCACAACCCGAAGGAGCCTCATTTGCCAAACAAGTTGAGCTGCAGCAGCAGCGCTTGGATAATGGCTTCGGCTCCGTCAGTTTCAGCTCTAAATCAGAACATCCAAATGACACTAAATGTCTACTTTTAGGGGATAGCTAATTGGCAAGGGAAGGGTTTCCCAGAGAGCCACAATGTGGTCACTGGCAATTTATCCCCTACCCGTTGCCATCAGCAACATGAGTTACCACCTCTTTGAGCCCAGGGTTATTCAGCCATTGTGGTACATAAACGAATGATGAAAATTAATATACATTAAAAAAATAATAAGAAAAAAGGCTGAAGTTCTTGTAACTCTAACCCAGGGCCGTAGCGCTGGGCTTCTTTGAGAGCCTGGCCATGCAGTGACGGGCTCTTGCAATCTGGACCCGCGGCACTAGATGGCAAAACAGCGTCAGTTTTGGCAGCGCAGCCCGGGTTGATGCTTCCCGGTCCGCACGAACCCCCAAAACCAGGGCCTTGTGGGTGCAGTCCCCCCTTTAGCATCCCGCAGACAGTGGCTGGGCATCCCTCTGTCCCTTCTCCTGACCTCCTCCCGCCTTCAAACCACAGCAGTACCCTGCGACCACAGAGATCGTGCCTAAGAGCTTGGGTGCACCTCTTGAATACCATCAATGAGGAGACCGTAAGGTCTGGTATGAATGTACAAGTCACTGTTTTTCTTATCGCTGCTGCTGGCATTAGTAGTTTGCTCTGCAGTTGCCCTAGGAGCTCTAGATCCTGTGCAAGATGAGCAGTCCTCACTCTGAAAGAGATTACCCAGCAACTGGGTGTAAAACTTTCCTCATCTACTTATTGAACAAAAAGAGATTTACATTTAATAGTCCCACAAGGAAACACATCTCCTTTCAGTTTTATGTCAGTCTATGCATTGTCTGGTTTACTATGGGAGGGAAGCTACCACCTGTGCAGTCAAGCAGCAAGGTGTATTTATTAGGAGTCTGTTCTCCCTTTTCCTTGTGTGCGGGCAGTATCTATTTATGCTAAAAGATGTTACGCAGGGAAAGGTGAAGTGTCCATGATCCAGTTTTGGATCAAGTAACTAAAATCTTTGAAGTCTAACTCAAAAAACAGTGATCTCTGGGCAGGCTAGTAAGTTACCTTTGTATTTTTTGTAAGGCAGTTAAGGTTATTGTCATTTCAATAAACTCACCCTCAGGACTTCAACACTATAGCTTATCCCATTTTAGGGATAACCTCTGTTCCCACACCATGTCTACTGCTGGACCCAAAGAGTCAGTATAAGTTGGAGACTGTAGCTTTTACAGCTTTGTCTGAAGGTGGTACCCAAACTGCTCTGCTCTTTGAATGCTTGAGAACATGAAGAGCTGACAGCAGAATGCTGCTCCTGTACCCTACAAAAGCAGGTCACTGTGACTTGCTTTTATACACTGAAGGAGAGTGTATAAAGCTCTGGATTCTAATGGTCATGATGTGACCCCCTTGGGGAAGTCTAACGTGTGGTCCCCCTCCTTGGGAACGAGTGAGCCTATATTGCTGATGCATGACTTCCAAAACAGAGCTTTCACTCAGAAGGTTTAGCAGAAGCTTTGAGTTATATCCCTCCCTTTAATTTTTCTTCTCCATTCTTGCAATATTCAATCCCTCTTCCCTGCCTGGTGACAGTCTCAAAATGACCTTCCCCTAGGAAGCTCAGCATAACTGCTCAGCAAATGACAGGGCCCTACTGAGTCCTAAACTTTGCACATGGGGATAAAAAGGCAGCAGTAAGCCTGAGTAGGCAGTGCACACACACTAACTGAAGGGTGTTTTCTCTTCAGAGTTGAAAGAAGCTATGACAGTTGCCATGTCCAGATTATTTCTACCTCTGGGACAGGACAGAGCTAACATGACTAACATAACTCTTGCCTTCTGCTGGTGTGGTCTTTTAGCAAGTAAGATACATTATGCTTATCCTTGGCTATTTAAATAACACTGTCTTGCTCTGTATGAACCAATGTATACTATGAATGAAGAAAAAAAATCTATGGATCATGAAGCAAGTGGGAATGGATAATCAATTTTTATCACTAATATTGTGGGCAAGACCAATAACTCTGAATGAGTTATGAAAATCTCTTCCCTAGAGCAGATGTGTCTCTCCTTTCCAGTCTCATTTCAGCCCAGAAATAGCAGAAAAGTGTTGAATTAAACATACTAACACAAAACAGAAATGTGTTCTTATTGTCTATCATATTTATTTTTAAATGTAGGAATGTGAAATTCCCACAGGTGGCCTGGCTGCAGGAGGCACAATAACGATGGACTAGAAAAGCCTTTCAGCTTTACAAACATGGGTTCAAATCAAGCTTAAATAAGTGACAAGCAAAATGGGGCTATTTATTTCAATCTAGGTCCGTTTGGCTATAGCAAAAACTCTGCACAACAGCATCATGGTGCTTAAAGGGACCCTATCAGCTGAAAGATAATGCTTCTGCTGGAGAGCATTTGTAGTGTTATTTATAACAACTGTGATTACTGGGCCAGTTGAGATTACTTGTGCTGAAAGACATAAGAGAGTAAATGTACGTCTCCCCATTTGGGGAGGTATGTTTATTTTGCACTTTTGGCAGTGCTTTCTGCCAGGTCTGTGCCCTAAATCTCCTTTCCAGTTACATAGACGTGATGCATGTGTGCAGGTTAGGCTGGGAAACATGTTCTCCTTGAGACTGTCTGCCAAAGATACACATGGAGTCAGAAACCCTCTGATGACCAGGAACCAACCTGCCATGCAAGTGGTAAGGACTGCCTCATTCTCCTTTCTGCCAATACACTCATCTGCCCAGCAGCATACCTGGAAATCAGCTGAAGAGTTTTGCCTACCAGGCCTGCAGTGGCTGTAGAAGAGGACAGTTGCCCTTTAGTCACATTATGTGGCACAGGTACATCTCGGGGGGGTTTACAATGTGAGTGCTGATGAATCTGGGCCTGGGTCAGGAAGCCTGTGGGGGAAGGGATGATCTTTTTCTGCCCCACTGTGCATGTGAGTAATTTTGTGTCATTCAGATCTCACCTTTGGTTAAGGTCTGGTACATGCAGAAGTGAAAAACCTGGTCTTTGGTTCGTAACGGTCAAGGATAGATTGCACGAGGCACTGAGAAAGAGAGGAGAGCTTTATGCAAAATCAAATACAATTGTTGGGCTGTAAAATCTCCTGAGAGGCCTCACAGTCAGGGGTACTCCCTGGAACTCTTCATAACTTCATTTTGAAAGACACAAGGTATAAAATGGAGAGAAAACACACAAATAGTGTGGGATGGACCATAGTGCAGAGGTCCCTGATCTAGTCCCAGGCAAGCTGGCACCCCCGTGCAATGCAGTGCAGTGCCATGCCAAGACACAAACTAGCATCCCAAAAGCAGTCAAGCCCTTCTACTGCAGTGGCTCACACCATAACCTCAAGGGTGAAGCTCCATGCTGATACAGCTGTATTGCTCCCCATCGTAGACATGTCAAGTCCAACCAAGGAGGAGGGTCCTTGCAATCTGCTCCTGCAAGAAGGCCCCAACAGGTTCTTGATGCAAATGCGGTGGCCAAGGTATGTGTTATCTTGCAGTCGAGAGTAAAGAGTAAATAAGGAGTCAGGGTGTGCCTTGCCTGGCGGGTAGCACGAGTACAGCTGTAAGTGGGGCATGCTCACAATTCCACCATGAGCTTGCAAGATCAGACCTTAAGGACCCTATTTCGAAACACCTTGGTGTCCACCCTCATGTCACAAGTCATGTCCAAGGGTCTCGGGAACAAGCACGGGGAGCTCTATTTAAAGCCTGGCCTTCATTGCAACTGCCTAATGCCTGATTCTCTGGCGCAAGGTGACTGGCTCAGGACTGTAACAGGAGTCAATAAGCCAGGGTTAAAATGCAAGAGTAGAGTTTGTTGCTCCCACATTGCTATTTAGTCTTTCTGACCCTGGCTCCCTGTGCACCTCTCTTCCTGACATTTAAAGACACAGCAGGACTCAGTAGAAGGGGGACTAACATCAGAAATTCAGCATCACCAAATGTGAATTTGAATGATTTTGTGGTTCTAGGTTAATAAACTGCTTACCATCATAGGAGAACTGAATGATGCATTACTCTGGTTGCTATAGTGGACCTTTTTCGTAGGCAGAATGTGCGGTTCAGAGTGATTCTCATTAGCCCTACATTTCCAGATTCACATTTTTAATTAAACAGTATTTTCTTTCTTTTGTTTCTTAAATGGGCATGCAGTGTTGTTTAAATCTCAAGGACCTCCATGACTGGAACATCTCAAGACTTCACAGCTGCAAAGCTCCTCTCATGCTGCAGAGAGAAAATAAGGGAATATTGAAAGAGCATAACTTAAACCAGGCAAGCTCTCTGCACAATTACATGGAAAAAACATCCATTTGAAGACTCTCCATAGCGACCCGGCTTCAACATTATCTGAGGATTATGTTCATCCCTAATTTAGTGAGGCTATGTATCAGTTTAGTGGAGAGATGGAGCAAAACTCTGTCCATTGATCCTGGGAGAACTACGATGAGTATGAAAATAATGCTGGTGGCACTGTCTCCAGCGTAGGATGGAGTTGTAGTATGTAGTACGTACCTTCTTATGCATGCAAGGACATTGGATTCCTAATGCTGCTATGAAAATGACCTTAAAGCACATGCAATAATATGTTTTACAGATATATATTCTGGTAGTTTCCTTGATGCTGTGGAAATACAATACATAGTGATGGAAAAGATGCCTTAGGTGCCTCAGGCTGCTGAGCACTGTATGTGTCTCCTCTGAACCTACCATTTACCCTAGTTTGAGGCGAGGAACATAGTTCAGGGTTTTTTTACTGCCTTCCCTAGGTACAATGCAGGCACAGTGAGTACAGGAAGACTGCTGAGCTACCTTTCAGTAGCATCCTTTTGCTTGGAAGCTGAAGAGGACCTGGCTTTTGTTCTGAACCCCACCCAGCCCTTCACCACACAGTAGTGGTGGGGGAGCAAGGCGGCTTGTCTGTGCGCTCCCATTTCTTCCTGCAGGCACCACGCTATATATCCCACATGAGCCTGACCACAGCTTTCAGAAACATCCAATAAATCAACAGTTAAAAGGGAAGAGTAGACATGGGGAGCAGGTGCTTATTATCTGTGCATCTCTGGAGAAGAATAACCCACAGTGTATTTCCATGCCCATTTGAAATGGAATACGACCATGACCCTGCAAGTGGCTCTGCTTGAATTGTTCCTGGCATCATGTTTTACTCCTAATATTTTCATTGTCTGCCTCCATCAGTTTTACCTCCCACTGTAGCATTAATTTTGTATGTGAATATGGAGGCTGTGCTTTAAATAATACAGCATATGCTTTCTATTTGCCATGTAGAATAATATTTTTTTGGCTGATTTATGTTCCACCTGGACAAAATTATATTTTATGATGGGTTTATTTCATTTGCTCCCACATCCCCAAATGGGAGGAAAAAAATGAGGAATCTTGTAAACCACCAATAATGATGGACACAGAAATCTGCTTTGAAATACAATTTTACTGCAAAACCAGATTCTCTCCAGCCATGTAAATGAAAAAATGCTGTTGTAATAATTTCAAGCTTGCAAACGCATGGTACTACTGGAGAGAGTAATCTTCGGGCTGTTGTATCATGCCTTACACAATGCTGGGAGTATGGAGAAATTCACTGACAGCTATAAGCTATTGCAGTAGAACAAAATTACACATATGGCTGGAGCATGGATTTAATTTAGCTCTTTTCAGAACTTCAACAGGAAACAAAGCCAGGACAAAACCCAGTGGTCTTTCGATTTGCAGATTTGCCACAGAACATCATAGGCTAAGCTGCCAAATCTACCTCATTTCCAGTTCTCACAAGGCCTGTGGAAGATGATGTTACTTGCCATTGGAACAAGTTAGTATCAAACAGATAATTCAAGTTTCAATATCTATAATAAAAAAGTATGCTGTACCTTGTTTTGTGTTTTACAGCCCTGGAAAAGACTGGCAGTATTTTTATGTCAATCTTTCACCCACAGAAATTCTCATTATGAACAGATTTATCATTAAAACAAAAAAAGCCATATGCAATCCTCAGCACAACTTCTAATTTTGACTTCCAGCTTTTGGTGCTTCAGTAAAGCAACTAAATATTAATCATACAAATCCACAATAGTCATAGCAGTCAGAAAGCTCTCATTCTATTTTTGGTTGTTATAGTTCATGTTTAACCATGCAACATCTGCCAGCCAAACCCACATTCTAATAGGAGTGCATATAATAAGGACACATAACGCCTCCATGTCAACTCTGAACTGCAGAGCTGGGGAAAGTGGGATATTCTTTCAGAGCAGCTTCCCTTTTAGTACTGAATATAACAAGAAGAGGTAGGGCTTCCATGGGAAAACCGTGCTGTTTCTAGTCCCACCCCATAACTCCCCAACAGATGGTAGAAATCAAATCTAATGTCTCCCCCTTGGCATCTTATGGCAGCAACCAGAAGATTTGCTCTCATGCAGGCCCTCTCCTCCCCACAAAAAGCTATGCTCCAGCCCCTCATCCTACCATGTCCCCAATTCCTACTCCACCAGCTAGCACAGAAAGCGCCAGTGAAGGTGGGCCACCTTTGTTCTGCTCCATCTTCTCTTTTTGATCACTGAGAGCTCAACAGCAAGCTAGGCACTGAAAATCAGGTCACTGGTTTAACACGAGGAAATATAATCTATAGGATGAACGTGTACTGTATTTGTTTCACCATCACGCCACCCCCAGGCCTTTCAGACAAAACCAGAGCACCCGTTCCTCCACAAACTCTTCTGGGTGAAGGCAGCCCCTGAAGGAACCGTAAGTCTGAAGACCGGGAAGGGAAAGGAAAACAGTATTAAAAAGCTACAGTAGATGGTGCTAGACAGGAGCAGAAGACACGAGCTAGTCATTTGAGGATACCTGCAAGATTTACCCCTAAGCTAAGCTGTTTAGAAAATGTGCAATTTAGATTTATCAGTTCAGAAGGGAGATTCAGATAAGAACAGTTGAGCTGGTGAGATTAGTAAATGCAGAACCCCATGCTGAGGTGATGCTCACCTTACTACACGTGCTGACAAAGGGGAAATAGGGCATGGGCATGGGCACCACCCCGGCTGCACCTCAACAGTTACAGGGAAGTGCAGTGGGGCAATGAGAAGAGAAGAAGCGAGTCACAGACAGAGACCTTCCTTCACCGAGGAACTTCTCCCAGGAGGCTTAGGTGGCACCTTTCCCACATGTTGGGATAGGGAGCAGAGAAGCAGCAGGAACGCTGCAGGTTTTGGCCAGAGTGCGCAGAGCAGGTCAGTATTTCTTGATGTCAGCCCTGGCGTATCAAAGCAGTAATGTCACAGAAAGGTGGTCCTATGTATTTAATTTTATCAGGCAGAAGAACTCTGATATATGCTGCGTTCAGCTCACTGCTCCTGTGCAGATTTACTCAGCGTTTTAGCATGCGTGCTGCCTTGCTGACAGAGATTAAAGGCTCTCCTCAGAGCCCCCGGTATTATGCTCAAATGTATAAATCAGGGCTTAATGTATAATATTTATCCATAAAAATATATCATGGTGGCATTCATTTGGCTATCTGCATATTAAATATGGTTACAGAAAGTCACGAGTTTACTGAGGATTATTTTGCTATGCCAGTAAAGTCTCCTGCCATCCTAACAGGTATTATTTTCTGCCCCAAAGAGGAAGGGGCAGATTCTGCTAAGGCTGTTCATGACCCCACAAGTGCCCCCGCCATGTAGTGCTGTGCCAGAAAGCCTGAGCCCAGGGCTCCGGCTCACCAGCACCGGCCAGGCAGGGCAGGGATCACGGTGGAGATGACACAGTGAGCCTCTAAAGGAGAAAATTGCATGATGTATCACCACTCAGGAGCACCCACCAGAGAGCTGTTTAGAGTGAGATTACAGTCTCGGAGGAGACACTCATGCCTCTCAGTCACAGAGTTACTACGATGATGCAGTCGCAAGCTTGTATGCGGGAAGAAGGAGGGATTTAGATGATGGCCAGAAAGACAAGCTGGATCAAACCTCCACAAACTCTGTGCAGATTAACCCAGATTCCTGAGTCTCCTGCTCTGAGGTACTTGAAATGGGCCAAATTGATTCTTTTCCCTTGAATAAAAGCAGGAAACTGGGAAAGGATGAAGTTTAAACTTTGGCTGCAAGTTTACAAGCAGCATTTTAGACTGAAGCAATACAAAGCTCCCCAAAATAAGAGTTTGTGCAATCCAGAGGTCTTGATTCTACTCACACCAGTTCTATATTAGCATGGCTATATGGATTTCTCTGCATTTGCTGCTGACTTACAGAGACGCAAGGAAGAGAAAATGGGACTCAGTCACAGTCTTTCCCCTTCATCCTCTTCATATTCAAAGTCTTCTTTCTTTTTTTTCCCCTTGTAAATTCCTATTACTAACACAGGAGGAAAAAAAAATCCCTGGGATCCCTGGCACATCCTCGGAGTGGCTGCAGCCTCATCGTGGATGACTAGACAACCGCCACTGTGCCACATAATGAGGAGCACACATGCTGCACCGGGAGATACTAATGAGGGAGCTACAGCCCCCTTAGCCCTCTCCAGTAAATCCGTGTCTGCAAGCCATGTTTTATTTATCAGGCTTATTATGGCAGCACTAAGGAGTCATTTGAAAAGGGCCGCTGTTGTCCCAGGCACTGCACAGTGCCTGCTCCGACCCGCTTCCAGGGGAGATGGATGAGGCTGGCAAAAGGTAGGGGAGAGGGATGCTACACACATACTATGTGAACAATGCCGTGGCAGTATTTATCACATCAGCTCCTATTTGGGTGGGGGGGTCAGCCTGTTTTGACCTCCTGGTGTTAGCTGAGCACTTCTTGGGAGGGATCCCAGGCCCTGGTGAACAGATTGAAGCTGAACTTGCAATGATTTCCAGGAATGGTGCTAAGGAAGTGAGGGCTTTGCAGGCCTGGAGAGACTTGAGTGCAGCCTGCAGAGCCCAGAGACTCAGAGAGGCTTCACGGGAGCTTCTTCACAGTCACCTCCCTGCCCAGCACTGCTCCCTGCTCCTGCTCCCAGCAGAGCTCCTGTTGGACTCCCATGCTTTCACCATGCACACAAAACACTGCTGCTCTGCACCAAGGCATGCTGCTGCAGCACCGTGGTTGTGCTGCTGCTGGCAGCATGGGGTCTCGCTCAGATCTGCATGTGTGCCAGAGGGGAAGGGGATTTACGATCCCTGCCCCCTTCTCCAAACATCCTCTTCCTGACCCCTCTGCATGCCTGCCCAGCGGATTCTCTCCACTTTGGAGAATCACCCCTCTCACAGAGGTCCAATATAAAGAGGAATAAAAGGCAGCTAAACGAAAGATAGAAGAGATGAGTAAATCTTTGTAAAACATATACTGCAGGTCTCAGCAGGACTCTGACAAATTGGTCTGCATTCCTTTAACATATTAGATTTCCACTTAGCCTGTTCATTAGCAAGTTAAGCTACAAGGGCTGATTACATGAAACTTATGAAGAGGCATCAATTAAGACGATAAATTCACATAACATTCCTTCTGGATGGGAAATGATGGGTTTCCTTGGTTCAGCGTTTGGTACAACTGGACTCAGTTTCAGAAAAAGAAAGAAGAAGAGAGAAGTGTTAAATGCATGCATCTGTACTGCCACCCAAAATGATGGAAGCAGTTCACAAGTTTGAAGAAAAATGTATGTCAGATAGGAATAGAAGGAAACAACTCTCAGTTTCCAAGGCTGAACTCTAATCTGCCATGTCACATTGACAACAAATTAAAAGAGGAAGTGAAATTCCCAAGAGATGTTGCTCTTACAAGGCCGGCCCAAATGGTGTTCCCAGGCTGCGGAATGCAACACTAAATATTTGCACATATTTATCACTTTTCGCCCACACAATATCTCATCTTATTTTGCAAACATTGTGCAGCAGAACAACTTTCTAACCGCCAAAGTGTAGCCATCGCTGGTCTGCAATGTGCCAGTGGCACCTATTTTGTGCCAGCATGCGTCCTGGGAAAACTGTTAACAAAGGCGGTTTGTTATCCTGTTGCTACCGAAGAGAGAATTTAGATAGGCCTTGCAGATGGTATGCAAACCCACATGAGCTGACAGAATCATCTGTCTTTTCTTGGAAAACACTGAGCAGCTGCTGATGTTGCAGGAGGAGACAGGCCACCAGCAGCATTGTTTCTGCAGCGGGCCTTTGTAGCACCAGCCTTAGTGATACTGCAACTTAATACTGATGTATATCTAAGTTACCTAGTTAATACTAGTAATAGCTCTGTAACGGTAGCAGATAAATAGTAATAGCGATAGTTCACCTCTGATACTCTTCACGAGTCAGCCACAGAAAGAAGGCCCTCATCCAGAAAGTGCTGAACACCCCCAGTCCTCATTCATTTCAGGGAAAATGAAAGGGTTTTAGCTAATATAGTTACATATACATGACTCCTCCTTTCCTGAGTAGCAGTACCAAATCTATTCAAGTGGAAAGTCATTTTCACCCCTACACTGCTGGGCTCATAGTCAGTAGCACTCCATCCATTGAGGCACTAGATGAGGACTTCTGTCATTTTGGTTTCCTTATCCAGGACCTTGCTCTGGGTGGAGGTGAACGTTTACCCCTTCCTGGGCTGGCAGATAGCAAATATGAAAGCTTCCTTATTGCTCAGGACATGAGATAAGGGGTTGCCAGCTGATTCCACTTCCAGGCACTGCAAGGCCATGATAACCAGATCATACTGAAGAGGAAATATTTTAAACAAATGCTGCTTGCACATAAAAGTTTGTGCCTCAAATGGGATCATCTTTTCTTAAGAGGAGGGGGAGAAGGAAAAGTGCCGTTTCTTTTTCTCTTGTGCGCACAGCCATTGCAATTCCAGACCACTCGAGTTTGAAATACATGCTCCTTTATTTCGTTCCAACCAAAAAGCAATCAAACCTACTCAGGCTTGTGTTAATGATATACATTATACATACCAGAGACATTTACACTGCATATCAAAATCGATCAGAACATAAGGAAGTTAAAAAAAAAATAAAAGACGATTGCCTTATGCTGTGAAGTTCGACTCGAGCATGATCTCTCCCAGCCTAATGGCTCAGACACATGCCAGCACAGGCTCCACTGCTGCATTAGCGCTGCACTGAAATGAGGTAAAATTCACAGTCGGAGGTGGGAGCAGACCGTACGAAAGGACACTTGGGGTAGAGGGCAGGTGGGGGTGAAATTACTTTATGCTCAGGTCATAACTTGTGTAGTATCATCACACTGAAGACACAAACGCTTCCTCATCCGGTGCTTTTGCTACAGCCACATGCTTCCCATGTTTTCAGGCTGCAGCTCCAGGCTGCTTTATTTCTGTCACATTCTTCTCCTCCCCCAACAGTATGCTGTAACTAAAGGTAAAGTCTTCAGGTTTCATTTGTTTGGAGTTGGTTTTTTCTTTCTTTTTTTTTTT
>NDXB01017386.1:11138-42055 GCA_002631895.1 Agapornis roseicollis | reverse complement strand
TGTTGTTGGGGGGGGGGGGGGGGGGGGGGGGGAGGGGTTCCATTTAGAAGTAGCAGAATTATTCTTTCAGCTTTAAGGATGTTTTGCTTAATTTGCTTTTCAGCCTGTTTAAACCTTGTAGTAAAGCATGAGCTCTCCAGTCCTGATACTAGTTGGCAGAGGTTTGTATAAATTATTCAGCCTCTATGTATGTTTAAAAGTGTGGATTTTTGGAGGTTTTTCCCTTCTAAGGTAAAGAAGCTTGTAAGGCTGGAAGATTTTTAGCTTGGAGATGCCTGTTCTCTTCGTAATGTTGTTAACTTCCTTACCCCTCCCCTCCTGGGAAGATGCCAGGAAAAAAGTCAGGAACAAGGAGAGGATTACCCTGGTTTCCTAACATGTCTGCTCACCAGTCTTGCCGTAGTCTAATGTAATACGAAAGATGTGGTGCCTGATGGTGGACGGTAAAGTTTTGTTCTCCGGAAGGGAAGAGAGAGCAAGCATGTTCTGCTGCGTGGATCCCTTCTGCCTTGCACTTAGCCCTCTGGAAACCCCATTACAGGCTCTGCTCGGCAGTGCTGGTGAAACCTCAGAGGAAAGCAGCTAGCACAGTTTCAACAGCGATCCTTTTGAGCTCGCAGTTGCTTCTCCTGGTATGGATTTAAACAATACTTGTTTAAATATTGCACGAGAGACAATGTGGTGCTGCTTGAGGGTATCGAGTAATACCAGAAAAAGAGTATTACATTAGCGCAGTATCACCATGAGTGAT
The DNA here is from genome assembly GCA_002631895.1 of Agapornis roseicollis. Lineage (NCBI taxonomy): Eukaryota > Metazoa > Chordata > Aves > Psittaciformes > Psittacidae > Agapornis > Agapornis roseicollis. The sequence goes on along the minus strand of NDXB01017386.1, from coordinate 41,304 downwards.
ACATCCATTACTGTTGCATCTTAAAAGCAAGAGATAAGTTTAGCGTTATTTGGCAGCAAAGGTGTCATTTCCTTACAAGTAAAGCTGTGGGTAACAGGAGGTAGGATGATACCGTGACTCAAGGGTTTGCCTTGCCTCAGTGACTAACGTGCAGTTGCTGAACTGCACATGGCTCCCATGTGGGGGCCCAGCCACGTGGCTGGTGCAGTCCGGGTAATCCCAGTTCAGCCACGGCAAAAAAGCGCTGAGACTCACAGGAGCAGAAAAGAGACAGGGACACCTCCCACCTGGGAGCAGCTTTAGAATTCCCCTTTTTCAAGGTCAAGGGGGAGGATTGAGGCTCCTGGGGACAAGAAAGAAATCTTGATGCCAGGGAGGGAGGGAGAAAACGACCAATCTATACAGGAATGTATTTCCCATGCAAAGGATGTGGAAAAACAACTTGGCCTAAAAGTGGCAATTAAATAAATGCTAGTTCCTGATGTTGCAGCAAGCAAGGATGACATTGCAGAGTCTTCATGCACTGATTTTTTTATGTTAGATGCTAATATAGGAAAAATTCTTGTAATACAATTAGGTTTATTATTAAGAGTTATATTTTCTTTTGGAGAACTGGATCATTTTAAGTGCTTCTGATCGGGCATAGAGTTCAGCAAACCTTTGGTCTGCTCTGGCACAGTGATTTTGACACTTGTGATAGTGACAAATGACATCAGTCTAAAGTAAAAGTATCTTTATAATGTCAAACACTTTGGTGTTATTTCCAAGGCATGCATGAACAAAAAGACAACTTGCCAAACTACCATAACCATGGGCAAAACGGAGGAATATATACATGCACTGTGAGAAGCAGTTGTCATTTTTAGCTCACTTAAATAAAACAGACTCAATAGACATTGGAAGAGTAATAAATAATGAGATTCAGAACAGTTTGCACTTACAAATTGATTACAGCAGAAAGGTATATTACAGCCAAGGAGCCTCAAGGACGTTGCTCATGAGATGCATCAGGTAATATATAAAAGTGCCCAGTACCTGTCATTACACTTTATGAGTCAACTCTTATTTTTGTGTATACAAAAGAAGAGCAGTGGGGGAAAGAGCCAAGCTTTTGTCTCAAGGCCTGTCTGTATGTATATATGTACAAAAAGAACACTGGGGGTGGCCGTGAGTTCTGTGGGAAGAACAGCCTTTCAAAACCTGCTTTGACCTGGATGGATGACAGGTCTCTGCTGGATTATGTGTGCATTTCAGGAATCCTATCTGCCTCTGGAACTAAGGTTTTCTCCATTACCCTCCAGAAGTGGGCTGCAGTATCCACTTCTGCCCAGGAGCAGATTAAAAGTCTGAAATCAGTACCTTGACACCCACTGGGACTAGATCCACCTGCTGCAGTCTCATGTGCTGGATGGGTTGTGTTTCTCCTCTGCCTCCTCAGCATACAAACCCCTTCTGCTGCTGCTGCAGAGCACAGCCTGGTCAGTGCTTGGTGGAAAGCAGCAGGTAAATCTGAGGCCAGGCTGCCAACTTCCTGCTTTCCCTCTGAAAGTTTTTTCTTGCAGAAGGTTTTAAACAGATCAAGATATCTGTGTTTTGTGGTTTATTTCCCTGCCCCCCCAGGCTCTTGCACCAAGACACATGAGTCATCAGTAGATTGGCTTGGCTGAAAGATGCAGTGCTGTTAGTGCCAGATGGAAGGTTACATTAGGATGTCATTACTATGGAGTTAAGCTCAGTACCCTGTTCTACCAGGGGAGGAAAAAAGAAAGGGATAGTAATCTTCTCTTCATGCCTGTGGGTTCTGTGGAATAGTCTGCAGTGATTTTTCTCACACAGACTTACTTCACTAAAGCACTGGGGGAGGGGTGTGTGTGTGGAGAGTGTCTGGAAATACTGCTTTTTCTGATTTATATCTTTAAACATTGTATCTTTTTATTATTTATATCTAGCTAACAGTGTGCTAGGCAATAAGTTCCAGCAAGCTCAACGATCTCAGGTGATAATACACATGGGGAAAAAGAAGAGTATGATGGGTTATAACCTGCCATAAAATCTGACAGGATTGCAACAAGGTGAGCGTTGCAAAAGCAGTTCCAGCTTTGCACGTGTTTTTCTTTTATTTATTATTGTCGCTGCTAAACAAGCAGAAATACCTGATGCATTGGTTCTAAATGTTGCAAAATAGCTTTCCTTCCAGACCACAGACTTGCATGACAAGTTTGGGTCAAAATCAGTTTTAAGTTACAAACTCCTTTCCAAAAGGAAATTTGCACACAGGAGTGCATTAATTGTATATCTTTTTGTTGGTAGCCAACTACCAGAGTTAACACACTTTATAAAAAGTAATGTTCCTTCTCTGTTTAGACACACTCATGCTTATTTGACCTGGAGTCATAGGATGAGGAAAACACCTTCTAGTTTTTGTGTTCTTGAATTTCATTCTGGAAGAGATGTCACAGAAAAAGCTTGGAAAGTTTAGAGAGAAAATAGGTGCCTCTGGATTAAATCACAAAACAGCGAATGAGCTTGCCTTACAATGTTTGTATGTTTGTAAGGTTTGTCATAGCATCAATTAAAGCATTGTATCATTTTATCATGTTTATCTACATACATCTGATTCTGATACAATTCTTTGATTTTGTTCAAGCCTGTTACCAACTTTCGGTTACAGACAACAGGGTTGATGACCCACAGGCACAGACACACCCTTTAAGACTAGCTGAGCCTTTTCAAATGCATCTCCCTTTTCATCTGTGTTTGAATTGAGAAGATGGGCAGAGTGCCTGAAGCTGTAATTCAGGGTATATCGCAGCAGCATGGCAACCCTCTTGCTGTGGGATTGCTGTTTGGCCATTGACTTACGTACTGGAGCGGGGAGAGGATGCAAGGTGAAGCTTTTCTTCAGGGATTTCCTCCAGATTGTGCTGTGGTGGGGAGGGAGAAAGTCAATAACCAGTGTGGTTTTCCCGTGTGTGCAAAGAAAGGGAAATGATGGAGCATCCTTTCACCCCTCCCGAGCCAGAGGGCTGGTGCCCATACACAAAAGCTTTCCACCACACTCAGGGCAGAAAAGATTTATTTGAGGTCTAAGTTAACAGCTTTCATGGTTTATCAAAACACCTGGGAGTTGACAGATTAAAGACTTGCTGAGTCAGCAGTCGTCTGCCAACAAGCAGATGTTGCACGGATGGACGCTGTTTCAGTGTGAAGATTAGGTATGTTGGATAGACTACACCCTTCCCGCTTTTTTATAGGTCTGTAGGAAGCCTGACCAACCAGGTGGTTTCACTTGTACCACACTTGGAGGAGATTTCACTGGAATCCAAGAATGATCTTTTTTTTTGTATGCAAAGTAATAGTTCACAAGTATTTCAGTGTAAAATTCTTCTCAGCTCATTCCTCTTGCAGGTAGGCGGTCTAAATGCAGATCCAAGGAGACACAAGGTCTCAGTTAGATGTACCTCAACAAAAGCAGTTTTTCAAGGTTTAATATCTGTGCTTCTGCAATATTATATTTCACTTTACATTTGAAATGCCTTCCCCAGATTTGTCATCACAAAGAGGGGAATGAGCATTCTCCCCTCAAAGTCTGCAACTGAAATCTGGTTTTCTTCTGTTTTCAGGAGGATTAAGCAACCTACAGAACTTCCTGCGCTCTGGATGTCCTGTTTCAGCTGGGATGGAGGACACTGGACAGGTTAGTTTTCATTTTATTCTTATTGTCAGACTATTTTGAAATGGGAATGCATGTACTTCTCATAGAGCATACTTCTTGAGCCTGATGTACGCTGTTAACTGAAGAACTGGGCAGACATGTGCTAACTAGGTAGAGTACACTGACAGGTACAGTGGAGTCTGGCTTTTTTGCACGGCTAGTTACAAACTTGCTCATTTAGAGCACTGAAGGTAGAAGCCAACAAAGCCACCACCAACTCAACGCGGTTATCAAGTTAACAGCTACAGAGGAACCTGCTCCTGCAGCTGTGAACAGCCCACACAAGGACAGTAGCACAGCCTTTCTTTGAGACAAAAGATTCTGCCTTTTAGCTCAAAGTATGAAGTCCATCTATAGACAGATTTTCTTATCTGAGTACCCAGCAGTAGGTAATAAGATGTCTCAAGACACCTACTTCTTGTTTTCCCATGTGTGCTGGCCATCACCTTCTTCTTATGTACTCTCCTTTACTCCCTGAATGCCATTTCTAGTATGGACTTGTCCCTGTGTCTTTCCATTTTCTCTGTCTCATCTTTCTGAGACTTTTTCTTCCTGAAACCAGGCTCATTTTCTCATCCAGCTAAGTCTCAGTTTTGAACTGAACTGCAATTTGTAATAGCAGCATATTAAGTGATTTCATGATAAATCCTTGTTTGAATCACGTAATTAAACCTGGCTTTTTTTAATTAATCTGTTATTTCTCATGCAGAGGCACTGCTTTTTCAAAATTGTTTTATATTGATGGCAATCACCAATCCATACTTTGAGAAATATCAGAGTGCCTAAATAGCTATGCTGAAAGCAGAGTCAGCAATGCAGAAGGCTGGTTTCTGTTGCTAATGTGTAATATGCTCATCTTTTGATGTGCCCTAATAATTGCCATTAGTATTAATTGTAGCGTCACACTCACACTGAGAGAAAAATACACCCTGTAGTGAGTCTGCATGGCAACAAGAATAAGCAAGGGAGCTGGCAGATCATGGCCCTTGCATTTATGATGCTGGCTTTTGTATTCAATTAATGTAAAATTCAGGGTAATGCAAAAAAATGTCTCATTTAAAGAAGTTGAAAAATCTGGTTTCAATAAGACAGTGTGTTTCAGCTTTGACTGATATTGATAGTATAGGATTTAGCAAAGTATAGGATAATTCCTTGTTTAGGTGAAGGCAGACATGTAAGTCTGATTTTTAAAATCAAACTAAGAACACATGCACCATTTTCAAAGAGCTAGGTATTTTAAAACCTGGAGGTGGCTATTTTATAGCATCACAGAATGGTTCCGATTGGAAGGGACCTCAAAAATTATCCAGTTTCAACCCCCTGCCACAGGCAGGGACACCTCACACTAGACCAGGCTGCTCAAAGCCCCATGAACCTTGCCTTGAGCACTGCCAGGGATGGGACATCCATAGCTTCTCTGGGCAACCTGTTCATAGCACCAAGAGGGCTGGTCTCGTCCTCTCCACTGACCCCCACCCCTGGCCCTGTGAACTCCATGTTTCCATTGTGTTGGCACCAGTGCTCATACAGCAATGGAGTTAGCAGACCAGGGAGCTGCTCCAGCTGAAAATTAGCAGAGGAAAAAAGCTTTCAGCTGTACTAATTCCCTCATTCTGCAGAAGGTGTAGCTGTATAGGCTGCAGGGCCAGTGTGGAGGAAGGGTTGGGAACACACTGCCAAGAGGCAGAGTAGGAGCTCCCCACTTAGCAGGCACTTTCATGTAGATCAGATTAAGCCGGTTGTGAAAGTGTCATCTGAGTCCCATGTTCAAAAGAGAGTTTGAGTATCACTGAAACCAGCGGCTGCTGGGGCCAAGATCCCAAGCACAGCTTGGGCACAGCAACATGCACTGATTGGTGTGTCACATCATTCCCAGGCACTGGCTTGATGAGGGGATTGCGTGCACCCTCAGTAAATTTGCGGAAGACACCAAGTTGGCTGGGAGTGTTGATCTGCCGAAGGATAGGAAGGCTCTGCAGAGGCATCTGGACAGGCTGGATCAATGGGCTGTGGCCAATGGTATGATGATCAGTAAGGCAAAGTGCCAGGTCTCACACTTGGGCCACAACAGCCCTCTGCAACACTACAGGCCTGGGGAAGAGTATCTGGAAAGCTGCTTGGTGGAAAAGGAGCTGGGGGTGCTGATTGACACCACCAAACATGAGCCAGCTTGTGCCCAGGAGGCCAAGAAGGCCGACGGCATCCTGGGCTGTATCAGCAATAGTGCAGCCAGCAGGACCAGGGAAGTGATCATCCGCCTGTACTGGTGAGGCTGCACCTCAAATACTGTATTCAGTTCTGGGCCCCTCACTGCAAGAGAGATATTGAGGTGCTGGAGTGGGTCCAGAACTCGTGTTTTTAATGTGGAGAAGGCTCAAGGGGAACCTTTTTGCTTTCTATAACTACCTGAAAGGAGGATGGAGCGAGGAAATGGCTGGTCTCTTTTCCCAAGTAACAAGTGATAGGACAAGAGGTAACAGCCTCAAGCTGCACCAGGGGAGTGTTAGACTGGATATTAGGAAATATTTCTTCACCAGAAGGGTTGTTAACCATTGGAACAGGCTGCTCAGGGAAGTGGCAGAACCACCATCCCTGGAAGTGCTCACAAATCATGTAGATGAGGTCCTTAGTGGCATGGTTTAGTCCTGGGGTAAAGGTTGGACTTGGTGATCTTAAAGGTCTTTTCCAACCTAGGTGCTTCTGTGATTCTGTGCTGTGCTTCTCACACCAGAGCCTGCAGTCCCTATACTCCCCATGCCATCTGCCTGTGCAACTGGGAGTGGGACTCAGGGAGGGGGCATGAACTACTTGATGCAAGCACTGCGAAGACAGGCCTGATTGCACCTCAAACCTCCAGTGCTTGGATGCCTTCATCCCCTTCTGGTGGCCATCACCAAGAGGAGATGCTTCCAAGTGGTCTTTAAGAACAAGGTATTCTTTTCCTTTGGAGTACAGATGACAGGGATGCTTCCTCAGCAGCCAGGTGGCTTCCCAGCAAGGGGAGGCCACTGTGAATAGCTTCCCGAACTGCACCTGGAGTGTGTTACAGAACAGTGCTTCCAAGTACACCATTGTAGCATTTTTTGCTTGATAGGGAAGGCTTTAATATTTATGGAGTGTGTGGGAGGGTAAGAGAAAAGAGCAACAGGAATGCCGCATTCATCTTGTGCAGGCACTGGCGCGTGCCAAGGCCCAGGCCTTGGTGCAGGGATGGGAGCCCAGAACTTGCCCACCCTGAAAGTGCCCTGAGCACAAAGTCTGTCTCGTTCTGTAATTAAAGGATGCCATGCAAAATAGGCTGTGACTGGAGGGCTGAGAGCCAGGAGAGCAGGTTGCTCCTTGAAGTGACAGGAGCCACTCTGCAAGGAACCTTGAGAGATAAACACTCAGAAGATTGAAAATAAGGTCTCTTCTAGCCCTCAAAGGTGCTACTGGGCTGAAGGCAGAGTATTTTGTAAGGAGCCCTTATCAGCAGACATGCTCTGAGACCACTGATGAGGCTAAAACCATTTCTCTTGGGGGCTGTGATTTAGAGGAGCTCAGATTTCAGCATGGCTCCCTTCTCTGGCTCAGCTCCCCTTCTGCAGGAGGTAGGATCTGTCTGTGCTACAGGAACAACCAGGCTGCTTCTCTTTTTTCCACATCACTGTGTAAAGCAAAGTTTTCTGTTGCTGTTGCTGCAAACAATGTGGGTAAATTGCTGAGGGAGGCAGCCTCTCCCACCCAATTTTGCCCTATTCTCTCTGCTGGGTAGGCAGCACTGTTTGGTGGTGGTTTTCCCAGATAGCCTGCCTCTCATCCCCTCCATGTGGCAATGGAGTTTTGCCATGTCCCACTCCATCTCTCCTCCTCTTTTTCCCTACTCTTAGAGCAGCTTTCTGGAAAACACAGGAGGATGCAGGCAGGAGCCTGTAACACCAGGAACACAGGGTATCCTGCCTTCATGGGAAGGGGGAGCAGAAAGGAAGCCTCTGTTGTGGGAACAAGGGTGCTAATCTGTTCCAACCTGATTTATCTCCCCCAGGTCCTGAAGCCAGCCTTGCCTAGTATGTGAACTCTTTCTGAAAGAGGTGCCAAGCAGTTCAGTGCGTGCAGGAATAAGGTGCTTTTGTCTGGCTCTAAACAACATTTTAGAGAGCTGAGAGGTTTGGTGTGAAAGCACTGATAACTATTTGCACTGTTTCTGCTTGGTGGATAAAGAGAATGGCACAGAAAGCTTTATATTTTGAAATTAAATGTTTTTGTTCTTCCTTTGCATCCTTTACCAGATCTCAGACCTGGAGCAGTGCCTAGATGGATGCTGTGAGCCCTGATGTGCCTGGCAGTTCTCAGGAGCTGTTGCACAGGCCAGGGAGCTGCTGTGCAGGGCTATGTGACCCTCTGACCTTCCTGCCCAGCTCCCCTTCATATGGAAAGTTGGAGGCAGGGGATGATGTTGTTTACTAGGCCCCCATCTGACAAGGAGTCAGAACATAGGATAAGGAAGGTGCCTTGACGTCCACAGTGCCCTTTTGGTCTGCTTGTACGTAATGGCTTACCCAGAAAATCCAGGGGAAGAGTTCCCATCAGAAACATGGCTAAGGGCCCTGACCCATTGGCTTAGCCAATCTGTCTCAGAGAGTGAGGATCTTGATGGTGGTGGAAGCCTGCCCTCTGCAGCAAAGCCTGGGCTTCAGGGGCTACCATAACTGCTCCCTACTTCTCTTTCTCCTTTTTCTCCTCTTTCTCCTCTTCCTTCATTTTTAGGTGCAATGCCTTTCTCCATGCCTTTCTCTGGTTTCGTAGAGACTAGCTGTCAGACTCTGAAGCACTTGCTGCTTTTGAGTGTGTATTTTGGACAGGATCCCCTTCCATCTGCATTGATGCAACTATTGTTTGTATACATGATTTTAAGAAGGGATTTCCCTTCTTTGCTTCCTACTTCTTTTAATATCATGTAGCAGCTAGAAGCAGGGAATAAAGACTGGCACCATATGACCAACCAGCTGTCTGTGGACTTTCAGAACATATTGCAGGGAATACAATGTGACTACCTTTGATGCTTCATCATTCAGTCTGTGTTGGCTAAGCTATATGCTGTCTTCTTTCCATTCAGTTCCTATGTGCTGGGTCAGTGCATGGTTTATGTGGCAGTATTTTGGGTAAAAATAACAAAGGTAATGTGGTCCATCTCCAGTGCATGGCAAGAGCCTCTTCTGGGAAAAGCAGCATGACTCATGCTCTCTGAGCATTTACTCCCAGGTCATCCTTTCTGTTGTAGAGCAGTGCCATCACTTTTCTCTGTTTCCCTTTTCTAAATTGTTTTTAAAGGAATGAGTGCAGGCCACCTTTGCTTCAGCCCCAAGGTAGCAAACACAAGCGGTTAGGTGTGAGAACACAAAAGGATGTGGAGCAAAGCTAAGTATAGATGCTGTGTGTTGACTAATGCCAGAGTGATGGTGAGTTGGCTTTGACCTCATTTTTCTCAGTTTTCTCTGTAGAGGAAACACAAATGCATTTTAAAGGTCTTTTCCATTATTTGTGGGTAGTAAGGATATATGAAAATACATAAGTATTCTTCAGTTCCCACTAGGAAATCAAGACGCTTTTACAAAGGGAAAAAAACGCACCCAGAGGTGTACCGAGAGCATAGTGCATGACCTGTCACTTCTGCCTGGATCCCTTCAGTTCACTGCAGCAGGAAAAGGCTCTTAGTGGACACTGGGGCAAGGCTATTCTCTGTGCCCCTGAAGGCATTTATTAGGTAAGGGCTTTTCTGAGGATGCCTCCTAAACTCTGCTTTCTGGTGCAGCCAGTCTCCAGAACCATTAGGCATAAGCTCTTCAGGATGAAGTTTAATGGGTAGAGATCCCCAAGAAACTGGCCCCAAAAGTGGGGACATACTTTCAGGAAAGAGTGAAAGTCCTTTCATTACTAATCAGATGAAATTACCCATTTCTAGGAAGCCACATTTTCTCTGAATTGGCAGATCTGAGTTCCTCCAGTATACAGATGACAGTATTATACACTGCTACTTTGCCAGCAGAAATACTGCTTTAGTTACTCAAAAATATGTTGTGTTTTATTTGACAAGTGGTAAAAACATGGTCTGCTTTACTTCTCTTTAACACTCTGATTTTTTTAAGCTACTACTGAGGGGCACTCCTATGCATTCACCTATTCAAGGAGGATAGGTTCTCATAAAAACTGTATGATGATTGTTATTGATTTTTACCAATAATGTTCTTCTTTTGTCTGTCCCTTCTTCCTTTCCTCTTGCATTATTTATACTGTAATCCTTTTTCTTTTTGAGCACATCAACATGATCTTTCTTCCCAAACTGCACACTGCTGGTTATAAAGTCTACTGATTTTTGCAAGCAAATTTCCAGCTATTATTTTGGGGTTGTAATTCATTTGAATGGACATAGAATTATTGTCTTTTCCTTCCTGCAAATATTTCTCTAAATTTATGGAAGCTTGTGGAAAAATACACTGTATTAGTTCAGCCTTATGGACTGAGATTAAGACACGCAGCTGGTGTCATGCTGTACCTGCTACAAAGGCTCAATGCATCAGAAAGAGCTGCTAACTACATTGCCTGGAGTAGAAGGTTTGAGTAATCAAGAGAGGGGAAATTGTGAGTAGCTCATGAGTTAGAGCTGTTTGTATTCCCATCTTGGCTCCTGCTGTAGGAAAGGAGGAGAAAATGAAACCTGCAGAAACCTAATTCTAATTGCTAGAACATCATGATGGCAAATACACTAATTTACTGCTGATGCATGTAAAAAGCTGTGGTGGGTAGATAAGGTAAGTCAAGGCAGTCCTAACTTACCAGTATAATTTATTTAACAGAATATAGCTGATTTGAATATTGGTGAATTAAAAGATTTTGAATTAAATTCGCTATGACCCTGTGGGTTGGTTTGCTGTTGTTATTTTGGTTGGTTGGTTTGTTTGTGTCCTTTTTCCCCTTCTTTCTTATTCTCTTCCTTTCTCTTTCCTTTTCTTTCTTAAAGAAGCTGGTTAGCAACTCAGGATGTTTTTTCTCTCTGCATTTAGCCCCTGTGTTTTGGGGAAGTGCTTGCCTACAGCAGCCTAGCCAGGCTTCCAGGGGTGGAAGCCTGCTTTCTAAAGCACATGTGTAGATTTTCTCCACCTCTGTCCCTCTTCCACCTTGGAACTGAGGATATCTCTGGGACATAGGGCTATATTAAGTTCCCTGCTCCCCATGTCATCCCCAGCACCCTTCCCTGAATGTTACTGCTTTACCCAAATGGATGCCCTGCATCCCATGGAGAGACCAAGAAAAGGCTTTCATCCTAGCTTCCCATCTCCTCTCTGCATCTAGGAAGAGGATAGGATACATTTGTATGTCTTCACCCTTGTTGATTTCTGCGTTTTTTCCATTCACTCCTGGCCTCACAGAAAGACTGGGGACTCCAGTAAGGGTCTTTCTTCGTCTTCTCCTCACAGTTTTTGGGGACAGAGAGGAGCAGGATCCACTCCTCTTTGCTTTTGTCAGGGCTATTGAATCCCTTCCAGACCTGATCGTACCTTTCCTGTGATCCAGGTGAAGGATGGTGTGCTCTGGGTGAAGCACAGAGGTGCCTTTTCATCTTTACTTCCCAGAATAACACAGATGGTTCGGAGAAGCAGTGGCTGTGGGAAGATGACTTTTTAATGAACTATAAAAAAGAAATAGCTGAGATCATAATGGGTGGATCCTTCTTTACCCTGCTCTCTAGGTCAGAATAACCCCCCTGGGGAGTGTCGAGTTGTTTTAGTGAAACACAGATTTCCAGGGAGATCCTGATTACAAGGGAGCAGATCATGTTTCAGGACACATGGGCTTCCTCTGATGTCCCTGTTTATCCCCCAGTCTTCTACAGTCCTTATTCACATCCATTTCTCTATTTTTTTTTGTGCATCCTCTGTCAATCTCTCTTCTCTCATGGGTCTGTTCCTGCTCCTGGGGAGTTTTATCTCAGTTTTTCCATTGACTTGCATGACATTACATCAGGCTTCATGTCCTCTTTTAGCGCAGAGAGAGAGAGGCAGTAAAGCTATTTAACTGTGTAAGTGCTAACGACAGTTTTCTCTAACCCACATCTCTGGCTCTCTGTTTCTCTAGCAGACATAGGGAGGGGCATGGAGGGAAGAGGTGAAACTACTGGATAAAACCACCACACACCAGCCTTTTCAACACAGTTTGGAAAGGAAGAGGGAGGGAACAAGATCCTAATCTTAATATATAATATATATTAGGTGCTCACATACAACAGTGGTGGGTGTGGACTGGAAAGCTCAGTAGATGCCTAGATGGTAGATTAGGCAGATTGTTTGCCTTGAGACTGATAGATGGGAAAGAGCAGGAAAGACACAAGGAGGAGCTGGAGCAGAAGGGTGTGAGATGGGCAATGGGAAGAAAAGTTTAAAAAGTTCGTGCAGAGAAGACAGGCATGGAGGCAGGAACTGGGAAGGGGAGGACAGTCAGAGGGTGCAGGGAAAAGATGATGGGAAGATGAAAGCTGTGGGAGTTAATCCAGCTCCCATTAAAGATGACAGCATTACTCTTGAGAGATAGTAGGCTTGGCTCATAGGGAGATTTTGAAACAGGACAGAAGGAGGAAAGGATGACTGGTGGACAAAGGACAGGCAAAAAAGAAAGAGCTGGAGGAGGAGTAAGCTAAAATGGAAATAGAGAAGAAAGAGCATTAGAAATGAATACTGTGAAGCATGCTTCGTATATTGGAAATGTGCTGGGAAAGGGAAGAGAGATTGAAACCAGAGCAAAGAAAAATGCATGAGATCATTTTGTGATTTCAGATTTCCATCCTAGGGGATATGAGAGTCCTGGCTATGGAGTTGCAGCCTTGAGAAAAAGCTGTGGCACATGGGAAGATGTGCAGCGGAGAAAATAATTACAAACTATAAAATGTACTATTTTATACAGATTAGATGTGACTTCAATTTCCTCTTAAGCTTTATACCCCAGAAGTGGAGTGAGCTGGTAATAGCATGATGGAGACCTAGGTAGGGAAGATGAGGAATAGTAAGTAAAAGGGTTAATGACCAGATGCTTTGCTACAGATCTGTGCCTTGGTGTTGATAGACTCTGACATCTAAGAAAATGAAAGCTTCAGGTGAAGCTCTTCTTGAAGCTGGGGCATTATGAGTCTGTCTCCATTGTGTTTTCTCTGGCATGTGAGTTCTCTGCTGACAAAGCATGACCTCAAGCTTCTGTCTTTGCCCCAGGAAGCACATGGATACCCAGCTGCCTGTTCCCACAAAACCTGCAGAAGTTGGGTGTCTCTGGCTGTGTCTGGACTGCGAAACTCCATGATCCTCTGCATTCCTGGGTCACATGCCTTCATTCTCACCCTGTGTGTGGGCAAAACCACAGCCAAATGCCAGTTCCACTGTCACCTCCAAGAGGGAAACGTGCACAGAGAGTATGTGCCATGCTCCACCAGGTACTGCAGCATGTTTCACTTCCAAGGTTGCTTAGCCCAGCAGGTAAGTGCAGTTAGAAATACCAACTCCTTCATCAAACCTGGGTGAAGTGGGCTGATGGTTTCAAGAATTGTTAAGGGAGATTCGGTCATTCATGTACGCACAGAGCAAAATCACATGGACTGTTTTTTCCTGGAAACCAGGCTGAAAGCAAGGCTCTTGATCAGGCATCTTTTCCAGAGAGAGAAGATGGAAATGGGCTGCTTGTTGAGGGACAGTGGGCTGCATGGGCTGTTGTGGAGTGCTGGTTCCATGCTTACTCTTGGGAATAAGCAGGTCCCAAACCTTGGAGAGGTTCGTGGTGCACAAGGGTCAACTGTCTGAATCCCTCTTGGTGGGCACTGAGACCTGCCTGCTGTGAGCTTGGTAAGGTCCCTGCGGGGAGCTGGGATGAAAGAAAACTTACTCCAAAGTTTAAGCAAAACCTGTGCCTGAGGATGCTGGTTTAGCTCCAGTGCTCCTCCTCTCCTCCAGGGTTACATCAATACACTTCACATCATGAAGGCACTATCCCCCACTCACTGAAGTCCTACACAGAGCCCCATGGGGGAAACCAATGCTGGAGTGGGGCAGACCTGCTCTAACTGTCACAGCTGGGCTATTAATGTGAGAAATATTACCTCTCCCCTCATTGACCAGCAATGCAGCTGATACCATGTGGAAGGAAATGTGCCATAATGAGGGGGATGTTTGTGCTGAGATGAGGTGTTTTTCCATGTGTCCATCTGTCTTCTTGCCTATGCATTTTCATGCCATGAGCAGGATCTGGTGAGATTACCTTACTGTTCTGCTCAGCATCATAGCAGGCATCAATGGGAGTGATGTATATAGCTTCACTGCCTGAGCTCCCTGTGCTCAGCCTGGAGATTAATGCACATCCCCAAGAGGAAAAGAGGGTGTTGCAAAAACAGGATCCCAAGCTTTAAGAATCCCAGTAAATCTATGGCAACACACTTTGAAGAAAGACAGACAAGCAGATGAATATATTCCATTACAAATACTTCTTAAAAACCTTGTGAGGTGCTGAGAGTGTTCAGTGTATACAAATCATGGCTGCAAACTTCCCAAAGCAAATTCCTAAGCCTCCTTTTCTGGTAGTGTCCTTTTCTACCCCAGCAAGTAGGTATAGCCCCTGAGAGTGGCAGAAAGGAGCTTCCTCGACTCTTTAAGGTTTGATCCCAGTCCTAGAGAGTTTGCCATAAAGTAGGATATGTGTAACAAACTCTCAGGTCCTTTTTGCAGTTGGAAAATAAAGATGTGTGGGGTTTTGGCTGCAGCCATCTACAGTTTAAGAGCCCTCGATTTTTGTTTTCCTGAGCCACTGCAGCTGTATACGCAGCACAAATTCCCCAAGGCTGGAGGGGTTTTTGTTTCGTTTTCAATCGTGGTGCATTTTGTTCACTGTTCTTCAGTCTGTTTATTGATTCTCAGCTTTTTTTCACGGCTTTAAGTGCCTCTTACTTTGTACTCCTCCCTTTCCTCCCTCTCTCTCCCCCCAAAACATACCAGCCTGCATTCTTGTAGGCTGCTTCTCAATTTATGTGCTGCCTTTTTAGGAGCATGGGTTTTTTCCCTAAGGCTTGCTGAAAAAGAGCTATCCATTAAGGGCTTTTTTTTTCCATTGCAGAGTAGGCTTTGCCCTATTTTCTCGTGGTGGTTGTAGCAGGTGTGGAACTGTTGAAGACAAAATGTACTTTTTTCCATCAGCACAGTTTTGAGTTGTTCAGGGTGAAGCGAATGAGAGCAGGCGGATGGAGGAAGGGTCCCGGTGTTTGGGTACTTTTCAACTCCAGGACTGGGTGTATTTAGCAAATTGTTGCTAGTCCCTGTTTCCGTGTGGGGCTGTTCTCTAGCCCTGAATAATCCCCTCTCAGTGCCAGGACTGGCTGTGCTGTTTGGCTGCTGATCCATCACTTCCCAGCACTTGAATAACTGCTACAAAGCGGCTATTCCAGAAACAACATTGCTATGACATGAATGGGTTTATTTAAGCTTTGTACATTATTGTTGAAAAAGTACAGGGCTAATGCATGAAATTTGCTCTGTGTTGATGCTCATGATAAGGAGTAAGAGAAACCTTTGCCAGTATTTTACTCTCTTATCAAAAAGAAAAATCAATAGAAGTGCTTCCTGGCAAATAGTTTGTTTGACATGTGGTCTGTTGGTCAGGGTATTCCAAAGGCTAACAAATACCCAGTATCCAGAGTAACAAATACCCAGTATCCAGAATACTGTGTCTCCCTGGAAGACAAACAGCCGGGGGGACAGAAGGGGTTGTGTAGCATTGCAGCATGACCTGTCTTTGTTCTCAACATCCACTAAGACACTGCAAGTCTTAACACACTGATCCTGTTCCTCCCCCTGTACCTTCTTTTTTTACTACTCTTTAAGTCAGTAAGGGAAACAGTGCACAGTCCCAGCCACGCTCAACATGGTACTGACGCATCAAGGACTTTTCTGGAGTCTAGTGCAGATTGTTAGTGCTGAACTAATAAATCATGGTTTGTTCATGGTCCTAAATGTGCTTTCAAATCCAGGTAACACTTTTCAACCAGGATATTTCAACCCCCTCCTCACCCTTAACACGCACCCACGAACCCATTTCCTACAAGCCATGTGTTATTTGCCCTGAAGTCAGTGCAAACCTGGAGGCAAAGCTCTGATAGAGGAGTACCCTACACTGTCCTCATGCTTGCTTACACAGCTCCAGGTATGTTCAACTCATAGTGCTCTGCAATGTGTCTCCTTCATTGCTGCTTTTGATTAAGGTATGCTGAAAAAAGTAGAAATAATTGACTTGCTATCCCCTGATTATACTCCTGCTAGCATAATTCATTGTCATTTAGAACATATTTTGCTGCTATGAATATGATTAGTTTGGATTAAGACACCATTAAATAAACAAGGCTAGATAAGAGTAAGATGGCTGCAAAAAAAGGCAGTGTCTGTGCATCTTATAATTAGCCGGAATAGGAAAAGACACACCTAAACGTTTCTTAAGGGTGGAGAGAAGTCCAGAAGCAATGTATCCACTATCTTAGAGTTAGGTTGAGTGTGATCAGTGGTCTTAAAATCAGTGGGTATATAATGATTGGCTGGGGAGTGCCTGTGTACTACCCACACAACCTTCTCGATGGTTTCCTCACCTTCTTAACCTAGTGAGTGCTGGTCTAGTGCTCACTGGATGCAAACACCCAAATGTCTAGTTGAAGCCATGGTTCTCAAGCTCTGTACTGCATGTCCCATAACATGGGAAGGTTTAGGGAAGTTAAAGTCTTATCCTTTTTGTCACCCTTCTCTAGAGTACGTACAGGTTGAGGTGGTGGTTTATTGACTCTTTAACAATGCTCTGAAGTCAAAGAAGTTGTTGTTTCCATCTGTGAGATGAAAGATGAGTTCTGCTTCAAGAGCTTCTGGTATTGACATTTATATTATACCCAAGTGGAATATTAAAATTTCCATTTTTGCAGTGGCTGCAGAAATATCCTAAACCAGGTAGGCAAAGTTACCATGGTCATGCGCAGCAATAGAATACTGTTAAGCAAACATAGGATCAAACCTGTATGTTACACATCAAAGGAGTGTTTACAACACTTTCTGTATATCCTTAGTAAGTCCTAGGGACAGATTTAGCTTGGAATCAGAATGCATAACTATAAAAATTAGTATTTTAATTCTCCTCAGCCTGAGCCTCTCTGAACCCAACTTTGCCTCCCTTACAGTGTAAAAAGCAGCGTGGTTCTGAATTGTTCAGAGTGGGTACTTCCAGGAAAAGTTGTCTGTGCAGAGAGTAATGTAAGGGAGTGCTCAAAAATTTGTTTTGTAAATTACCTGACCTGCTGCTTTGTTTCTTTACATTAATTTGGCTGTTAAATTTGATCTGCCACGTCACTGAGAATACACCTCTTGAAACTCAGACTCTGTCCAGAACTCAGGAGCTGCACAAGAAAGTGTTTAAAAGCTGAAGGTTTTGAGAGTGGCCCACAAATGGTGACAGCTAAGCTTCCTTCAGCATGTTCATAAACTCAGAATTAGAAACTTAAATATAGACACGGCTGATGTACTTTGTTACCAGCTTGGTACAGTTAACAATGTGGATTAGTCTTTTTACAATGCTTTCATGGAGACATAAAATTATAGAATGGTTTGGGTTGGAAAGGACCTCAAAAGTCATCCAGTTCCAATGTCTTTATGCATCACTCCTAAGCTTGAGGAGATGATCCTTGAATATTCACCAGCTTTCTTGGGCACCTCTACCCTTGAGGGGTTTATCCCGTGGTACTGTACCAAGCAGATCCCTGCAAAGGCCAGAGTCTGCTCTTCCGAAGTTCAAGGCAGTGAGCTTGCTGTGCACCTTCCTCACTACCCTAAGGATCTGGAACGCTACCATTTCATGATCACTGCAGCCAATGCTGCCTTCCAGCTTCTCATTCTCCACCAGCCCCTCCTTCTTGGTGAGAGCAAGAGGCAGCATAACACCTCTCTGCGTTGGCCATTCTGTTACTTAGAGAAGGAAGTTACCATCACCGCATTCAGCATAACAAACAGAAACTTTTGTACTGTAATTTGGCTAAGGGCGTCTCAGCTAGAATGGAATTTGCTCAGTATGTATTTCCCTGTTTGAAAAATTATGCTTTTAAAAAGCCTGAATGAACCCAGAGGTGACCTGTCAGCAACGTCTGCTGACTTTCCTGGAATAGCTGGAGAAGGTTGGCAGGGGGACAGTGACCTGCAGACCAAGACTTTTGGTGGAATATAATCTTTCTGTGTTGACTTTTGAGTGACATTAGAGGTGGTAGTGACATTCATTTACATAATTCTCTTAAGTAAGCAGATGATTCTCGTGTTGTCTTAGCCCTGTGCAGCACAGCCATGAGTACTTTGGTTATATGAAAGGATATGAGAAGCATGGCTACCATACCTTGGAAGGACAAGGGGTAGAATGCTTATTAGGAAATAAAATAAAGCCAACTATGTCTGGATCCCTCAAAGTTTGATTTGAACAGGTAAAATTCCTTCCATTGATGCAACTTCATTTACTTCCAACAACAGCCTAGGGAATTAAATCTTAAAGGAAAAAAAAATGCGAAATGTAATATAATGAATACTGTACCTGTGCAGCATATGGTACACATTTGGTATGATCCTTCACTTGTTAGTATTGCACAGGAGCCTTGTGAAGAAACCCTAGCAACCCAGATCTGTAGCATTTTACAGTATAAATCAACCCTGAAAGCGGTCTGTTTAGCTTCACCCTCAATTGTTATGCTTCCTGAGCATGCCCATATCAGGCCATCTGAATTTAATGATAGAATAAGTTGTTATGACTTCATTGTTCTTTCTCTAAACCAGATCCAGCAATGCTTTGGAAATGTGAGCTGTGCTGGCCTCTACTTTATAAACAGGAGCGTTCAGTGGATTCTAGCTGTAAGAACTTGACTTTTGGGGCAGGTGAGCCAGAAATCATCAGTCATGATGAAAGGGTCACGCCACAGGGCTGGTAGGATTTGCAGCATCTGAACAGTGGGAACTGAGTGCACCCTGCCCACTGTGAGAAGATGCAGGTCTATGGCAGTCCCTCCAGTAACCTCAATTGCATTACAACGTGTGTACGCAGGCAGTCAGGGAGCTGTGGGACACGCCAGTCCACTCTGAGGTCTGAGACCATGGCAGATAGAGAGCAGACCTGCCCTGCGATCCAGGCACAGCCGCAGGGGAGCAGGGTGTAGCCCTGCACAAGTGCTCCAGCCAGCTCAAGGTCTCTGTCAGCTGGACTAACGTGTGTTAGAGAGGTGCATCAAAGCTGCCTGGGTCCTTCCCATGCTGGGCAGCTCGTTCAGGGCCAGCTTGGCTGTATCCGGACAGCGCTGCTCCCTGCAGCGCAGGCACTCTGAGCCCTGCACTGACATTTTCAGAGCAGGAACAAAATTGTGCCTTCGTGCTTGCTGATGCTTCAGCTGAAGCTGTCTTCCTCCATCTGTGACCTAGGGATCTCTCTGGCAGCAAGCAATGGCCATGCTACAAATGAGAGAGGATGACCTCAAAGGTGGGCAGACAAGCTTGCTGCTCAACTTGTTTCGTACCCGCTGGTGCCTTTCATCAACAGCAACAATAAAAGCCCAGTAGATCGTGTATTTGCATCGAAGTCCATATATTTCCATATAACCCAGCAGAGACTGCCAGGAGCCTGTACTTTCTCATTATAAAGTTTGCTGTGACATTGTAAATTGCTCTAATTTTCCTCCAGACTTGTTCCTTAAAGAGCAGAAATGGTGCCTGGAAAGAGGAAAAACAAAGCTTGGCAGGACTTGCTGTCTGAAACTGCTTTTTCGCTCTTATCCCCATGTGGGGAAGTCTCAGGATTTTAGTCAGACAAAGAGGTGGTGAAGTGTTTCACAGCAGCTTTCACCCAGTCCAGAACTGAAGCCCCCACCTTGCCTCTAGACCTCTGTAGCTGCTGAAACCAGAACTTCAGATCCCACAGGCCCAGCAAATTCAGGAGTGTGACATCTGGATCTGAAATAAACCATCACAGTGTGGTCCCTTCGCAGACTCTAAAAGATTTAATCTGATCTCAATCCAGTTTGCCTGCCACCATAGAGAGCTACCAGCCATAAAGCTTTTAAGCGATGCACTTAAAATAGCTGAGCCACTAAAGGGTGGGAGCTGGAAGGTGATGACAGGTGACTTTCTGAACCACCACCCAGCCATAAGGAATCAGGCTGCTGTTTCCAGTCTACTTCAGAATGAGGTCAACCAGGGGAATTAACATCTCTGTCACTGAGAGAGTAGACTCATCCCTTTGACATGCCCTTAAAGCACCCTGGAGCCCATGAGACAGCCAATTGCTTGGTCTCAGGTGGAGAGGGAGCAAACTTGTGTGCTTACTCACTATCGGGTTTAATGCAAAGTTGGACAGTTAAACTGAACAGCCCAGATAAGACCTCAGCTGCAAAGCTGTGTGTTCCACACCCAGCCTTAGCATTTCATAGAATCATAGGATGGTTGGGTTGGAAGGGCTTAAAGAGAGTCTCAAAGACCTTAAAGATCACCTGGTTCTACACCTCCTGCCATGGGCAGGGACACCTTCCACTAGACCAGGTTGCTCAAAGCCCCATCCAACCCGAACACTTGAGCACTTCCTTGAACACTGCCAGGGACGAAGCCACAGCTTTCCTGGGTGACCTGTTCCAGTGCCTCACCACCCTCATAGTGAAGAACTTCTTCCTAATGCCTAATCTAAATCTGCCATCTTTCAGTTTGAAACCATTCATCAAAGTCATTCATTTCACATATCACTTGCTAGGTAGGTTGTTTTTATTTCTCAGTTCCTATCCTCAGTGTCTTTCCTCACAGAATTAAATCCCACACGCATTGTAGCTATATGCCCCTATGGTAAATGAGCGCAAGTTGCTTCTGTAACTTCTGAGTTAGATTGGCTTCTTGGCTTGTGCTGCATCACATCTCAGCCCTCTCCTGTGTGACTGGATGGCAGACAATGGCACAGTGGGGATTTTGGGATGTGTTACTTCTGTAAAAGGCAGATCCCTTTTCTCAATGGAAAATTTTAAGCTGCTCCCACCAGTGACATCATGCCTTCTCCACTCCCATGGCCACAAAGGCGTATATTGATGGGCATGACATTTTCCCATAATGCTTTCATTGTTTCCAGCATTTCATTTCGGTTCTTGTTGGAAGCCAGAAAAACAAGACAAAAGGCAAAGTATGTTAGGAAGGAGACCCAGCCTGCGTGCAAATGTGCTGTGAGAGAGAATCTCTGGATGCAGGCAGTCTTCAGGGAATTTGCTTTCAGTGGGGGTTCTCCCAAGTGACTTGGGATGACACTGTCATCCAAGCCCCCTGAAACTGACACCTCCTTACTGCAGCTCACTGCAGTCTGATGCTTGGGGTTCAGTGCCCTGCGCAGGGATCTGGCACAGGGTTTAGGAGCCTTTTCTAAGTGATTTCTGTCAGCCACACAGAAGATCATCCTTAGGGGAGCTCCTGAAGCCATGCCGGGTTTGCCTCGTGAGCTTCTCAAGACTGGGACACAACATCCTCAAGGGATATTTGTGCATGTGGTAAAGGACACAGCACAGAAGGGGAATGCTGCCCTTTGCACCAAGTACCTTTCTAATGCGGTAGCAGAGGTCAGACTCGACTCTGGTTTTGCTTCTTATGATATTGATCCAACTTCTTCTTGTCCTTTCATAGGAATTTGGCAGGGGGCCTGGTGGGGGTACTAAGTCTTCTAAATACATTAATCATCAGGAAGGACAGAGCAGATGAGCCCAGCTGATGGAGGTGAGCTCTTGGGACTACATGCAAGGATCCTTGCAAGGTGTAGCTCCTTCCACAGCCAGGTAAATCTTTTCCACACAGTAATAAACACTTCTCTAGATGAATCCTCCAGACTCTTCTGACCACCCTACTCTCCCCTCTAACTGTCTCTTTAAATAAGAATTACCCACAGTACTTCCAATGAGCTGTTGTCCAGAATGTGTTAGTTCATAGACTGATAAACTGACCATTAAATATTTCATTAAATATTCCCTAAGAGTTGTTTTGTGTCTAAGGGAGTTTGCAGACATCCATATAGACCCCTCTTAAAAGTTAATTTGTCTGGCAGTCTGGACAAAACAATACTCCAAAGGTTAATAAACATGAAATGAATGGCTTGGTAAATCCAAGCTAAATGATCATTTGGAAAAGGGAGCAGCTACTACCCTGTTGCATGCTGCTGCTGTCAAACCTGCACAAACCTGCTACCTAAGTGAAGAAGAGCCCAGCAGAGAGGGGCCCTAGGTCTTGTCTCTTAAAAGCTGCTAGCCTTGGTCTCACATAGTGCTTGAACTTCTTGGCACTTCTTGGCACCTTTTGAGCTCTGCTGGGCTTTGCCTTCAGAGGAGCTCTGGGAGGGCTTGGGGGGGTGTGTTTAGGAGGCTAGGGGGATGGGGAATTAATGGGATGGGGGGGTTATGGGGTTTGGGGTTTTTTTTGCCTTTTTTTTGTTTCTCAGAAATTAAGATTTGTGGAAAAGAATCTAGTCTGTCAGCTAGCTGAGATCACAGAATCATAGAATTGCAGGATGGTTTGAGTTGGGAAGATCCCCTTAGAGATCACCTAGTGCCAACCCCTCTGCATGGGCAGGGACACCTTCCACTAGACCAGGTTAACATGGTCTGAAAGTACCATGAGGGCTTGCCAGTGCAAGCTGTGGTGAGGAGGGAAGGCTGAAGAATGTGGATGTGCTCCAAGGTGGTGATGACTGTGCTTGTGTCCCAGTGATATAATAGCATACTTCTGCAGAAACTGTATTTATAACTTTGACGGCATTTCCCTCACCCGCAAGTCTGACTCAGAAGTTAAATCAAACTTGTAGTCATGTACAGTCCCCTGTACTTTACATGGACCATTTACTCAGTCTGAGGTACTGCTGCAGAGGATGGCTTGTTCCATTTTTCCAGCTACCTACACCAGAGAGGACTGGTTAGTTCATTACCTGATTGCATGGGGTTTATCAGATGCAGATAGTGGGCGCAGCACGTGTCGGCATGGGACTGGGGTTGGGAGAAAGTGGTACGGCAGAAAATGGGAGAGAAGGCTGGGGATATGACTGGGGTAAGAGAGGGAGATGTGAGAGGAAGACGCGACAGCAAGGCGAGGTGAGGCCAGGCCAAGCCAGGCCTTACTTAAAATGGCCTTTGTTACCTGGCAGCAGCAATTCTATGTGCCCTTTTTATTTTACTTATTCAGTTGAATTACTTTAAGCAAATAGAAGTGAACCAAAACAACCTTGCCTTTTGCCCTGGGTTTGGCTCAGGGAAGTGACCCCTCTCTGGCAAGTGTCCACAGACAACTTGTGTCTGTGCCTGCACGTGTGCCCCTGTGGATCCTGCTCCTTACTAAGCCCTAGAGAAGCCTGTAGATGTTTTAATCCTAAATCTTGGTTCCAGACAAGTCAGTTGTTCATGTGCATTGTCATCTGCGTAGTGTCCCCATGCAGAGCAGCTTGTCTGGAGCGAGGCTGCATGGGTGAGAGTTAGGTTAATGGCCAGGCAGACTGTCTGGGGTTCTCATCCTGCCCTGCTGCTGCTTAGCAAGCTAGAGGTGTCCCAAAACAGTCTTTAGCATTACAAAAGCAGTCTCTTGGGAAGGAGTTGCATGGCTGGCCAGGATACCTGTCCCATCTCCTGTCTTGGAGTGTCTGGCCCCAGGAAAAGGCTTCAGGACTTGCCAATCACAAGTCACAGGTCAGGTCTGCATCTCCAAGACTTTGATGGACACTAGAGGTTTTGGGATCGTGGCCAAGAGGAAGAAGATAGCAACCCTAGAAAAGCTGGAGTGGCAGTTTCTGCTAAAATTGCAGGTCCTGTGTGGAAGGTCACTTGTCAGCTCAGGATCCTGCTTGTTGATAAGGCTGGTGCCAGGCAGACCCAGGTGATGCCAGACGGGGCCTGGATCATCTCTTCTGTCCCCACCTTGTTCCTGTAGCTATAAGTGCTGAGGGAAACACTTCTTGCATCCCCATTGCCTGCCAGAAGCTGGGGGGACAAGCCAGCAGAGCTGGGAAGCATCCCTGCAGCCCCAGGGGGTTAAAATGAAACATGTCTAGACCTCTGAATTGACAGATCTCTTCACCTTCCAGCTCCTTTCATCTCAAGGAAAGGAAACCAATTTCCTTTGCAAAGTAATCTGAGCTCCAGGAGTTAAATGTGCTATTTAAAGAGCTAGGCAATGTTGCACAAGGAGCTTACAGGCTGGAGAAAGCTCTCCGCCTCAGTATATAAAAACTAGGCTAATAATGGTTCTCTGCCTCACACAAGCTGGTGAGAATTAGCTTATTTTAGAAGCAGTTTGAAACACAGCCACAACATAGGTGCTAAGTTTTATTTATTAATATTCCTATTCAAAATACAAGAGTCATTACTGTGTGCATGGCAAAGAGTGCATTTTCTATGCTATCAATTCAGTCTTAATGGTTCAGGTAGTACTTACATTTATCTGTACTTCAAATTAATAAAAGTGTTGCACAAGATAGAAATTGTGTGCAGGGCTCTCTACAGTGTGGTCTTTATTATGCCGTTTTAAACTCATTTCATGCTGAGCTTGTCAACACCAAACATCTGGCTTTTGCTGTAGCACACGATGCCTCCTGAATTGCCAACTCCCCACCAGGAGGAAGTGGCTCAGGAGAAGCCTGTGGAGGTGGAGGGGTGGGAAGGAGCCAGATTTGTTCCCTGTGGTTTCATTGCCAACAAGAAGGCAGACGGGGTTTGTGCTTCCTGTGGAGGGTGTTGTGAAGCCCAGGTAGCTCTCTGAGCTTGGGATGTAGAGGTATTCCATATTCATTGATAGGGATGCAGGGAAACACACTCACCAGAGAGCTTCAGGCATGTCTCTGGGTACCATATGGTCTTTGCTGATGCTTTATCTCCCCTGTAGGTAGACCCTATTTCCAGAGCTCTAATGAGTGAGTAGTTACAAACAGAATACTGAGATCTCACATACATCTTTGACCATTTCATAATTTACCTGGAACATAGGTTTGGGTTTAGAAGAGCTTAACTCTTTTTCTGTGTACATGTGTCAGTGGCTTAGGGAAGACGTCCCAGCTGTACATGCTATGAGGTAGGAATGGTCTCTTCCTCCATGCTTGGATAGTGATTGACTTAGAGGGACCCAGCTCTAAGTGTAGTCCCTGGATGCCCCGGTAGTGAACATATTCCATGTTTCACTCTAGAGAGCAAAACCTTTAAAAAGCTCAGAAACTAAACTGAAAATTAAAAATATTCTTTGGAGTGTTTTGTCCCTGCCAAGTCTGATAAAGGTGGAGCGGGAACAGGAAAAGTCTGGCCATGGAGAAACTGTAGCTAATGAAGAGATATAGATTTGCATGTAGGAAAATGAAACGTTCTCAGCTCCAACTTATCTAGGAGGTGCAGAAAACTCTGACACTTCCGAGTGCTTCAATCACATGCACAAGAACTTCAACTAAAGACAATAAATATAGATGGAGAGAATCTCATTTTCTCCTCTTGGCTTTGCAAGGGCCTGAACTAGAGGGAGGCTGTCACCAGGCTAAATTTTAAATGCATTGAGACAAAAATGGTCTCACTCTGGGTGATTTTTAAAGAGAAATAGGTCCCAGTGAAGAAAACTTGGTAAAGCACAAAGTTCAGAATTGGTCTTTGCTGTGGGAGCAAAAGAGACATTCTGAAGGGTGATTCAAATCATGAACAGAAATTGGAGGGGTGCCCACTGTGACAGTCTGAGCTCAGCTTAGATGTAGATAAAGAAGGGAGGTTAATTTTTAACTTTTACTAAGATTTTTTCACATTAAAAGATGCTTTGTAGTTCCCTGTGATGCAGTGTAATGAGAAACAGGAATATATTTAATGATTTCACATTTGTCTCGAAATGTGTGAATCTGAGACTTGTGTGTTGACTGTTTGTCACTGGATTTATGTCTGACTCCTCCACGCTTTCCACTGCTTCCCTGAGAATTGCTGTTTGCTTCCAAATAAATTCATATTAATACTGGCTCTCCACTCACTAAAGCGGAGGGAACAACAGGCAGATTCTCTTCATCCTGGAAGATACCCTATGCCGATGGTATCCATTTCACCCGTGCCCCTCTAGCTGACATCTCCTGGGGACTCAAGGGGAATATCACTGCCCAGTGCCTCTGCAAGCTGCTCCCTCAGTTCCTCAGTGCCTGGGTCAGTGGGGAATTTCCTTTCCAAGGGACATGTCAGACTGCTGTCTTATGGGTAATATGTATTTTCTTCCTTGAAATTACATTTTCCTTTTAACCTGGACTCATGAATTTGATTCATTTCCACCTTGTACGCATATCTTGAGATGGAAAAGACATCTTTAAATGGCTTGAAGCTACCGCTGAGTATAAGGTAACTAGAGCTGACAGTGGGCTTGCAACGCACAGAGCTGTAAATCACTTAAATGTATTGCACATAATTTCCTGGTGCCTGCTCTCCTTGGGAGCAGAAGCCCACTGGGATGAATGTCATCGCAGCATGTAAGCTCCTGGGTTTGATGCTCCTTTTGTTTGCAAGGGAAATGGGGCTCACCTCTGCCAAGATGAGGGGAATGGTATGGGCTGCCACAGGGGTGCCACCCGCGTGACTTCATTGCGGCTTTTCCTTCTTGCAGCTTCAGGGATCTTGTACTTTCTCCATCCTACAGAATGCCCAGTGCTTTATTTCAGGTGTGCAGAATGGGTGGGAGCTCTCTTTTCAACTGCTGCTTCTAAAATGGCGAAACTCATGGGGAAAGGGTCTCTGAGTGATTGAGGGCACTGTGCTTCCATATCTCCCCGGTAACTTGAGATGAAGCCTTCCAAGCAGGAGTGGAAAGCTGTGTATTTCACTATAGAACTGTCTGGAAGAGATTTTTATTGTGTCGGTTCTATTAGTTATTAAGTAAAATCTCCATGCCATTGCTAGCACATGCAGATCAGCGTTTGATAGTTTAAAACACAAAGCAAGCAGACCCCACAGGGTAAGAACACACAATAGCCTCAGAAAGTCTCAAAGCAGTCATTTTTTGAGGTTATCTGTCTGTGCAATCATTGCAGGTTCTGCTAAACCACCACTTGGCACAATGGTGAAGCAGCCATTACCACACCTGGTAGAATCCTCGCATTGCAGGCATTTAATCCTGCTGGGCTTTTCTGTAGATCCAGTCCCATCTGGCTCCAAAACCTGCCAGCTGATGTGGATACCATTGTGAAGATGGCTTTTGTTATGGTTTTCTGTAACCCGGGCATGTTATACAATTACAACAGGTATTTATTTCTGCCCTCGCTACTTCCTCTTGAAATCATGCAAGCTGTTTAAATCTTCCTGACATTTTCATGGAAGGGTGGATGGGGAGGGTGTTTGGGTGTAGCAGCTATGAAATTTCCTACTACTGACTTCCCCTGGGGAAGGGGGGACCAAACACCAGCACCATCTGCACATCTCAGGAGGCTTAAGAGCTTGCACCCTGAAAGTCGGCTAAGTGGGATCCAGCCCCTCAAAGGCAGGGCTGGGGGATCTCAAACAGGAGCTAATGATCTCTGTCCTTTTGAATTAAAGAACCGCACTGCTTGAGAGCAATTGCGAAAGATTTGTGTCCTTTGGGAGCTGTGCATGGGAACAGATGGGGCACGTGAGCCAGCGAACACCTATCCCGGGTCAGTGCTTGCTCTTTGTATCTGTACCAAAAGCCCGATTCTTCGGCAAATACTCATTTCACAAAACAGGGCAAACATTGCATTAGGAAATGCAGGAAACAAGCCAACACAACAGCAATCTGGATGTAGGTCTTGCACCTGCTGCGAAGTGACCCTGCCTGGCACGGGGTGAGGTGAAGTGCTGTTAGGGGCGAGAGGCAAGGGCGAGCAGGCAGGCATCTCTCGTGCTTTGCCTCCTCGATGGTGAAGTCACATCAGAAGTGGCTTGCAGGAGAAAATTGTCCATTCCTGTCTGTTAGCTGGCCCTCCTCGCTGGATCTGAAATGTACCATAATGAAGGAAAACATCTCATCACAAGTTTGCTGAGCGTTTCTGTATAAGATCCCAGCTTTTCTACTGCTGAAGCTGCTGAGAAAATCAAAGTGTAGCTTGCTTATGCCAACTCTCTGCAAAACAAATTACCTCTGTGGAAAAATTTTCCAAATCTGGGCTTTTAAAGGTAGGATCCAAAATCCCTTCACAGGCACCAAAGCACCCATGACCCAGTGCAGCTGAACCTGGCGCACAGAGAGTGTGGCTGGGCCAGGGACAGTCCCTGCGTGGGGAGTAGAGCGTGGTTTGGCATGGAGTAAGTAGAGAAGTGGTCAGTTAAGGCATTTCCCTCCAAGCCCTATAGCCCTAGATGCTCTGGACATGAAATTAGCAGTGCTTGATGGGCTCCCTCAAAGCCACTGCTATTTCCTCTCATAGTTGGGTAGGTGAAAATAATAAGGCTGCTGGTGCTGGATTATTTTTCTCCTCCAAAGTGTCTGTGCTGATGAGTCTCTAGTTTTGGGTTGGGTTGTTTGGTGGTTTGTTTTTTTTTTTGGGGGGGGGGCATGCCAGTGGATTTGCAGCATAAATAACCCAGGGGGATGTGTAGCACTGAGGTCAGGTCACATTCATGACCCATCACTTTGTATCTTCTTTGTTCTGGTCTATTCTTTTCTTCTTCCCCTGGAAATTCAGCTGCTGCCGTCACAGTTTGTCATAACATTATGCAGGGCAAATAAACACAACTAAATGATACTTTAGGGGCAAAAAAGAAAATAAAATATCCTAACTAGCTCAGAGAAGCAGCTTGGCAAACTGTTGATGCAGTTATGACTTTCCTTGGCAGCGTGTGGTTGGCCTGGACAACCAGAGATCCCTTCTCTGCCCATGTTACCAGTGCCAGGCAGAGCATTGATACTGATACCAGGACACAGTAGATGGGTGTTCTGGAAAGCCACCTGATGTTTGGGGAGTGTGGAGGTGATTCAGGTGTGAGTCAATTCTTTCTTCTTTCTCAGACCTTTTGCATGAATAAAGCAAGTTTCTGTCTCAGCATCTGCACAAGTGAAAGGGCCAGGGAGAGGATAGAGCAAAGAGAAGGGAGCCAAAAAGCCAGGTGTGAGATGGGGCTGAGGAGAGGAAGACAATCCTCCTCCCTGCTTAAGTCCTCTTCAGGAACTTCCCCATGATGTCCAAAGGTCCCTGTCATGATTGCCGCTGCAGTGTTTTCTGCTGACTTGGCAGAGTCTTTTCTGTACTTTTGTGAGGCCACATTTGGAGAGCAGGGATCTGCATCCTGACCCAGCAGGATGCTGCAGTTTACAATGAGGGCGGTGAAACACTGGCACAGGTTTCCCAGAGAGGTGGCAGGTGCCCCATCCCTGGAGACACTCAAGTATTCTTTCTTTAAGAAGTCCTGCAAAACAAAGAGGAGGAAGGAGCTGGAGTGCTGCCTGGCAGATGTGCTGCTGGGAGCTTGAGCTGCTGCTGGAGAGTCCTGAAGGAGCTCTTGGACAGAGGGGAAAAACAATTGCTTGAGCAAAGAAGAGCAGACTTAAAAAGTAGACAAAACTAAAGGCTTGATCCGAGGACCACAAGACAGAAAACATGGATGTGGGGATCACAGGAGAAATCATTATCTGGAAATAGATAATATGGCATGAAATAGTCCCATGAAATCCCAGTCCCCATCTCCCTAGTCCTGAGGTTGGTTTAATAATTCATATGATTCTATGAGTAATCATAGCTTAGCTGTAAGCTAGGAGGAGGGCTCTTTCTTTGCACTATGGGTTGTTCCAAAGGACTTTAGGAATCGGTTATGACATATTTTCAGGCTTATCTGGTCTATAAAGAGTTTAAAAATGTTTGAAAATTGTCACATAGGAAGGATTTGAGAAGAACACTTGTCTTGCTTTAAGGAAGAAGCTCAGTATAGTTAAAACCTTGCAAGCTAAGGAGTTCATCCACTTTTAAACTTCTCCTTGCTAGAAATAGCATCCTTGTTATGCAAACTTGGGCCACAACAGGAGAAGTAGATCCCAAACCTGCAAGTGGTTTTAGGTTTTTCTCTCTTTTTTTTAGCTCTTTTTAGAGTTTTTTAATATGCTGGTGAATTCTGACATACAGGTATAACTTTAGTATGATGGGCCAAATACATTCAATATCACATGTCATAAACAGGTATATAAAAGATACTGCCTTGATATTCTCTTTTTTGGGGGATGCTATTTGATATTCTGGTGGATTTGGGGTATATCTGTGTCTCCTTTCAATTACTTTACTTTGTTTTAACTTTCTTAATGCATAGATAGGAGATTTCTGTTTCAGTTGAAGCAAAAATTCTTTCACAGGACCAAGTTGCTCTGCTATTTGTGATAATGCAGACCAGAAAATTCTTACAATATTTTTCATAAAAACATGTGTTTTCTTTAAAAAAAAAAAAAAAAA
>NDXB01017386.1:0-10899 GCA_002631895.1 Agapornis roseicollis | reverse complement strand
ATGTTTTTTTTTTAAAAAAAAAAAAAAAAAAAAAAAAAAAAAGAATGCTTTAGGATTCTGTAAAATCCCGAGGATGAGCGTTAAAGCAAACACACTTGAGAGCAAAGAGGAAAAATAAGCGAAGACATCAAAGGAAGGCTGAAATGTGCATAAACACTCATCTCCAGCAGTGGTGCTTTAGCTGGCATACCACGTACCACAGAGCTTTCAGTACAAGCCTGAGATCTGGCTGTGTGGCTGCTGACAGATTAACAAATGCAAAAGCGTGTTTTCAAACATGGATAATTTGACCTTTAGTTGGAATTCAGCAAAAGAGGAAAACTGTGAACCTGGCCATGCAGGTCATGGGCTGGAAACAGGATAATCGTCCTGCTTGACGAATTTCCCACTGATAGGGGCCTAGTTGCTTTTCTCCTCGTGACAGAGGGACACCTGAAGAGCCCTCTGCATGTGGCTGTACAACTGCAGGGGGTTGTTGCCTCCTCGCTGGAATTTTACATGTCATGGGAAGGAAGCATTTAAACCTCTGCCCACTGTAGGGGCAGCTTTTTGAATGGGTAACAGTATAGGTGCTGGGTTGCCAATGTTACATGAGGGAGGGCTGGGACTCACAGGGAACTTTGCAGGAGTTTGCCAGGAAGGCTGTGTGTGCTACCAGAAGGTTCTTGAGTTTTATTCATTAGCTGCATTTTTGGTCAATCTAGGTTTAACCAGATTAACAGCGACTTCAAATCCAGCGAGCAGCAAGTGGAGAAAGAACAACAACCAAAAAGGAAACAATGACCTTGATTACATATTGATAACAGACAAAGCTTTGCCACTCACCTAAAATTAAGTGAAGCCGATGTGTGTTAGCGGTGGTGTTACAAATGGTGAAGTGCTTCAGGTCTGGAACAAAGCCTACTGCGGAAGCTGGCAATGTAGTGAAGCACAGCAGTGTGACAGCCAACTTCCCTGCTCCCACAGTACCCCCTGGCAAATAAAGGCCAGGGTGGGTTATGTGCCCTGGATGAGAGGGCTGGAGCTCAGAACAAGTGGCTTTTATTCCCGCTTCTCTGTTTAATGTGCTTTTTATTCCTGGACCATGTCAACAAACTTCTTTCTTCCTTTTCCAATCAACAGGCTTTACCGCATGGAGTGTTGCGATACTTAAAGCAGCCAAAGTGGCTGAAATATGTTATCTATGTGTAAAGTGCTAATTTTTTTCAAGCACAATAAAAGTGGCTCTGGAAACTGGGTACCTGAAGCATTGGGAAATGATGACAAAGTTAATGATGGCCATATGGAGAGCCAAATAGGAGCAAACCCCTCTTCATTACCATTGGGAGTGCAGATATGATGATTCTGGGAGCAGGGCTATGGGTGTTTCCAGAGGTTCTCATGAGAATTACATGCTTTTACGGTGAAGCAAAATTTCAGGCTAAAGCAAAAAAAAAAAACCCAAAAGTAAATTTTCATACCTCTGCTGAATATGAAGAAGACTGAAGTGTGCCCATGTGCAGAAGCAGCAGGAACCTGAGCACTATCTAGCTCAGGCTTCATATCCACTGAAGCCAGAGGTTATTCCCAGGGATTACAGAGCTAACAGCATAGATCCTGATGTAAATTTGAACTTAGCTTTTACTCATTTTTTTGGCACCTGTTCTACATACTGGCCATTTCCTAACATCATAGTTATACACAGTAGTATTTTGTGTTGGAATAGAATAGAAATCTGGGGATCATTTCCACTAAATATAATTTTCCACTAAATATTTATCCTGAGAATTTTCAGTTATTAATGTGCATTTATTCCCCTTCCAATGTGATTGAACATGAAAATACAAATGCCGAAATAACTGATTATATCCTTGGAATCTGGTTCTTGTTTTCCAATTCTTTTAGGGACATTTTCCCCAAAGCAGAATTCTGTTATTTTGGCATTCCCTGCCAGCCCTATCAACCCTTCCAGATGTATCTGCAAGTGAAGGAGTGTTCTGGCCCTTGGATGTGCACTGACCAAGAGCCTATCTCCAAAACATAATATTTCTCCTGTGAATGAGTCACTGTTTATTTTCCTGCTCTGCATGATAAGGGATGACGTATACTGTGGAGCTCGAAGCCTCTAATGTAATTTAAACCTGCTTGTAGCAAAGAACAGAGAATAATACCAAACTTCATTTCAGTGCACTAAAGGGAGAAGGTGCCATCTGTTCTTTATATTGCTGGTAATGAATATGCAAAGAAGACATCGCCACCCATGTGGTGGGGCGGCCGGTGAAGCAGGAGCTGCAGGAAGAGGCATCCCCAGAGGGACTTCCTTTCATCGTGGCAACCACCAGTGCGTCAGGTACAGACACACCTCCAGGAAGGGAACCCTGAGTTAGGATCTGCAATCACCTCAACCTCAGGAGACAGCTTTAAACTGGGAAGGGGTGGGGGGATCCCATTTATGCAGCCAGAGTATCCCAGCAGGAACCAAAATGCCACAAGCATGGAGAGCATCTGGAGCAGCCTCAGCTCCTCCAAGCACTATGTGCAAGCACTTGGTGCCACAAAAAGAGCTCTTTGAATTCTTAGTCATTTGTATTTAACTCAGATCAGCTGTGAAAATGCATGGCAGAAGCTTTGTCATGGCATGTGTTACGTCAACAGGAAACAAAGCAGGTGTACGTATGTCTTGTTGCATGTGGAGGCAAGGGAGGAATGGCTTGCAAGTCATCCTAAGCTGCAGGAATACCTTTATGGTTTTAGGAGTAAAGTCTGTGATAAGATCGTGTTATAAGGAGGCTTTGGAGTGAGGCCTTCTGGGAGAGATGAAAGGTAGGCACAGAATTAATGCATGGCAAAGAATGAAGGCTTGTCAAGAAAGAGAGGTAAATTATGGGAGGAGGAGGACAGTGTCTTGACAAAAGGAACAAAGTGAAAAATCAAGATACTGCAGGTGAGGGCTTTACACATGGGGTCATGCAAAGTTCAGAGTCAGACTCCAGCAAAAAATGGCCTGTAAAGAGGCATGACCTGTGACAGCCAGCATAAACTAAGCCCCAGGAGGGAAGTGGTGTGCAAAATATCATGCACTGCATTGCTGTGCAGCAGAATTTGCAAGAATCAGTGAACTGTGCATAGCCTGGACAGAGAGAAAGCTGCTCCTACCTCAAGCAACTCCTGCAGAGAAACAAAGCCAGTGCAGGCTGTCAGGACTGAACCAGCCATCTGAAGGAAAAGGATCATCCATGGATCCCCACAGAAGAATGGTGCGGATGAACTGTAGTGGGTAAAAGATCCAATTTGCAGCAAGTGCAGATGGAAATGCTATTTGAGTTACAATGCTGTCCTACCAAAGGGATGCATTTGTGCTGAGCCAGAGCAATGAAGGAGGGATCAGGTGGATGTCTTCCAGGAGATATGGATCTTCTGAATCCAAGGAAGAAGTCAGACAACTCATACAGTGGGGCTTTGCAGGGTCTGTTGGTACACAGTGCTGACCATCAGGAGTTCAGAACATGAAGCACAGTCCTTGGTCCTGCATGTTTTCTGAACCATAGAGTATAACCATTTTCCCTCTGCATAACAGACCTTGGGCTCTGGCTTCAGGAAGAGGATCATCCCCCAGGATGACTGTGCAGTGTGTTCATTCTGTAATTATACCTCCAAATGAAATGGAAGAGGGCCAATGACCTCTGGGCAGAACATTGCCATTCCTCATAGACCATTACTTTTGCAGGGTGCCTTCACGGCAGCACCCTCTGCCTCCCAGGCAGATGCATTGTTCTCACTGGCCTGGTGTAAGCAGTTTCCAATGATCAGAACATAAGGACTGTTTTCTCCTCAATACCAGCTTTTTTCTTTTCCAGACTGTTTACTGAAATGCTTGCTCCAAATACGTGTGTGCCTCCTTAATTTATCGATCCACTGGAGAAAACTGCATCACGTCTGTAACAGGAAGGCAACCTAAGGCAGGGGATGATCAAATAAATGATAATGAGAGAGGCATTCCAGATCCCCCACCCTCTTCAGATGTCAGTACACCACAAGAACCAAGCAGAAGCAGGAAGTGAGTGTTGAAAGCCCATGTGATGCTCTTGAAGGAGGGATCAGAGGGATTTCCTCCAGGGAACAAAGATCCTCTGAATCCAAGGAAGCACCTGCAGCAGCTTTTCCCTGTCCTGCTGGACACAGGTAGGACTTTTTATCACAATAATGCTCCCAGCCTTGCTGGGGACTAATACCAGTGGACTCAGTGTCACATGTTGGGTTTTTAATAGGCTCTTCCCAGCTGCCCTTTGTCATCTGCATGTCGGCGGACAATGAAAAGCTGATGGTCTCTGGGCAGTGGAGGATAAATGCAGCAAGGAACCAGGTCATCGTTGGTAAGGTAGGCCTAAGTTTGAGTATGCAAGCTGGGGGAGCACAGGTGAGAATTCAGGTGAGGGTCCCATACCTCTGTGCAGCACAT
Source organism: Agapornis roseicollis (assembly GCA_002631895.1). Classification (NCBI taxonomy): domain Eukaryota; kingdom Metazoa; phylum Chordata; class Aves; order Psittaciformes; family Psittacidae; genus Agapornis; species Agapornis roseicollis. Next base: position 6,461 of record NDXB01017386.1, on the reverse strand, counting down.
GCTTCAGCTTGGGGTACATCTGCATACAAAAGGGAAGGGATTTTCACTGGTACTTTGGTACACATGAAAAACCCTAACTTTCCTCCCATCTCCCCTGTTGCCAAGGCCACAGTCTTCATGTACTGTCAGGGCCACATCCCTCTTTTTCTTGAGGCTTTACCCATAGACTTCTCTGTAGAACATTACAGACCTCCGAGCTGCAATATTTGATGTTGAACACTACAGATCTCAAAAACTAACTCCAGAAAGAATGGATACATCCATAGCTGGGTGTCCTTCTATACTGAGAGAGAGAAGCACACTGCTCAGAGCTTTGCCTTTGTGCCCAGTGGAGTACAAGGGTTGCTCCCAGAGGGAAGACCCTCTGGCTAAGGTTCGATGGAGGCCCCTCACAAAGACCCTAGAGCTACTCTTGGGGGATGAAAAGTGCTAACAGGGGGCTGGCAGGCTGAGGACAAGGCTTTGCTGAGGATTTCCCATGGAGCTGTTCCCAGAGGCTGTGCTGGGACTTCGCTGATACATTGCAAATAGAGGATCTTTCCACCCTGGCTTGCTCCAGTAGCATGGCCCCATACAGCCCAACTCTGCATGTGCCCATGCAGGACCAAGGGCTCCCAGGCACCAGCTGCCTCAATCTCCACATAGGATCGGAATGCCTTCCAGGAGCTCAGCCTTTCTGAGCCCTCTGGGTGGAAATGTCTGGGGTGAAGTTCCTCCATAAATCTCCATCTCTCTGCCTTTGCCTTGCACTGACAATCCAGCAGTTGCTCAATATTTATAATAAAATTTATAATCCACTGGGGCCTAGAAGTGTTACACAGTGTATCAAAATATGCATATTATTTTATATCAAATCTAATGCTGAATCCACTTGTATGCTGTAAGTAATGTCAGCTCTTTCACCTTTATCTTCCTGGCATTGTGTGCTGCTGGTGAGGAAAAATGCTGGGGTTTAGTTTATATGGTTAAAACCTTTGTGGCATAGGGCTGATTTGCGGGATGCTTCACAGGATGCCTTTTAAAACAAGAATTAGTCCTTCTCAAGCGTTCCTGTTGTTGATCAGGATTGAAAACATACATGGGAACAGCATGCACAGAGCCCACAGCACTGGTGGTGACTGGAACCCATCTCAATCACTCATTTCTGATGATCCATACCTAAAGTACCACGTTTTTCCAAACACAGAGGAAGACGTGGTCTCTGCTCTCTGCTCCTCAGGCACCCCAAACCATCACATTGTGATTAGGACACTCAGAGTCACAGGATGGGAGCTAAATGCTAAGATTGTCTATGGAATTGCTAATGAGGACCTGAAGATGACATGGTGAATGATAGCACATCAGTAATTGCTTTTCCCCTGTAGTGGCTGAGCAATTAGAAATGGAAGAAGAAAATCAGGGTGAAATCTGAGAGCTGTGCTGTTTAGAGTACCTGCTTCTGTTTATTTTTAACCCTCACTTTTATCCTGCTAATCCCTTCTGCGATGTTTTCTCTCCCTCGGTCTATGCAGTGCTGCATTATGTTTGCAATGCCCTGTCATTCACATCATGCCTGCAAGCTGTCTTCTTCAGGCATGAGCCTATTTAGACAAGTTGTCAGGCTGAATGGGAAAAATCTTAAATCAATGTATTTCAGCATGCAATCATAGATAAGCTAATTTACCTGCTGCCCAGTTCAGCCTGACAGTTTAAAATGAGGTCTTTCAGGCATGGTGCCTCCGAAAGCCTCCTGATTAACAAAGCCATTTTTATTAGTAGGGTGACTATGCGATTGTTTTATGGTAATTGTTATCATTTGGACCTGTGTATATGCAAATGGGGGAGATTAAAGTAAAGAAAATATGAAGATGATGAATATGCAGCACACAGGCAAGATGGCAGAGGGATAGAAATGTTTGCCATATTGATGTTCCCTGGTGTGGCTGGGGAAGAGCTGGCTGCCACTCCAGGCACAGGAGATTCCCAGTCCATGGTGGCAGCCAGCAGGGCATCCACCTGCAGGTATGAAACTGCATCTGCTCTCAGTCCCATGTTCCTGCTTTCCTGTGCGCTGCCACTGATCAAGGTGGCTGCCACCCCTCCCCTCTCTGACAAAGGGCCTTAGGAATGGAAAGCACATTAACTGGCAAAAAGGATGAAACAGTAGCATAGTCACATCAGCGCAAGTGAGACTTCTTGAGATGGACCCCTTCATCCTAAAGGTACAACCCTTTTGGGGGTGGTTTTAAATGTATTTCAACTCTTCTTTTGCTGGCTTTCCTGCTCATTACTTCCTGTCACATTTATTTCTCTTGTTTTGGTGTTTGATTTGTTTTATAAAGTGAAGTTTGGATGGAATACATTGCCTCTTCAGGCATGGAGCTTTCTAGTCCTCATTGACAGGAAACCACACAGCAAGAGTACCCCACTGGTAAATCTAAACCCTCACCTTTGAAGCACTACCTCTATAAATAAAAGATACTCCAGTCTCTATCCCTTCAGCTCTGCTGCCCCTGAAATCAAAAGCAAAACCCCAGTGGCAAGGTCTGGGCCCTCAGTGTCACGGCTTTCCCGCTGAAACCACCAGGAGGTCAGGAGTGTGCAGATGCTCACTGAGCCTGGATCTGCCCACTAGGAGCTGGACTGAGATCAGCAACTCACTTTAGATAAAGCACCGAGCATGAGATCATACCCCTTTCTTTCCTTTTTACATTACATTACAGAGGCTTACAGGAAGGGGAGCAGGACAGCAAATTTTGTCTCTATTATAAACATGTCAGGCTTTTTCTGCTCTGTAATATATTTCAGTGTCCGCCGGGGAGAGCGGGTCTGGCTGTTCCCTGCAGCTACAGCTGCACAGCCTCAGCCCCTGCAGCCTCTCTTTTGCACCACCTGCTGTAAATGAGGAGACCAGTGTAGCCCCTCCATTCTTCTTAACGTGCCACGATCCTCAGCTATTTATTCCTGCCTTGCAAGCCTCAGCTACTCATTCTCACCACATCCCTGAGCTGCCAGTAGCTGCTGTTTGCCTGCTCCATCTCTTTCAGAACAACTGCTGGAGTACAGACTGATTCTGCCTTGCCCAAGGCCCCGAAGAACGGCAATGGCAGCAGGAAATGGGGCATAGCAAGGGTCATGCCTGAAATCGTTATGCATCTGCAGGTGGGACTGCATTGCTTTTGCAAAGGATCACAAGCGATTTCACAAGTTTGCTGGCATTTGTGCCTAAGCAGGTCAGGCATGCAGTGTTGTATCAAAGGTGCTGTCCTCCACCAAGTATTGAATGTCTGCTCAGGAATGTGGTCCTGTCCTGGAGGTCAGGAGGGATCCTGGGGAGAGTACACAGTGCTGGTCTTGGCTGGGCTAGAGTTAATTTTCTTCACAGGAGCTGGTATGAGGCCATGTTTTGGGTTTGTGCTGGAAACAGAGTTGATAACACAGTGATGCCTTCACTATTGCTGAGCAGTGCTTACACAGAGCCAAGGCCTTTTTGGCTCCTCACATCACCCCATCAGAGAGGAGATTGGGGGTGCACAGAGTTGTGAGGGGACACAACTAGGACAGCTGACCCCAACTGACCAAGAGATACCCCGTACCATATGGGGTCATGCTCAGCATACAAAGGCTGAGAAGAAAAACGGAAGGGGGCAAGTTTAAAGTGATGGCGTCTGTCCTCCCAGGTAACTGTTACATGTGATGGAGCCCTACTTCCCTGGAGATGGCTGAACACCTGCCTGCCCATGGGAAGTAGTGAATGAATTCCTGTTTTTCTTGTGTGTGGATTTTGCTTTACCTGTTCAAGTGGCTTTATCTCAACCCACGAGTTTTCTCACTTTTACTCTTGCAAGTGTTTTTCCATCCCCACTAAGGGGGAGTGAATAAGCAGCTCCATGGGACTGAGCTGCCCACCATTAAACCATGATGTGCGCACATTCCTTAGGAGTGTAATTACTTCAGCTGCCAAAGATAGGAGACAGTACTTAGATAGCAGCGGTTTGTCATGAGTGGGAAAAGCTGAACAGACTGAAGACACATTTCTCTCTCTTTTTCTGTCCTGTTTTATTTTTTTCCTTTTCTTCTGTTTCCAAAGTATATTTACATTTTTTTCCTTATGAGCCTCTGTTGTTCTGTGCTATTGCCATTTCATTCACCATAACAGAGCCCTTGCTTGGTTTGGCATTTTGTTCAGCCACTGTGCATGGTCTCTTACCACTCCCCTTCCTCACACCCTAGCTGACAGTACGGAGATTGCAAAACTCAGAGGATCTCTACCGAACAGAAAGGATGATAAAAGTGCTTTGTCACTGGGGCTTACCTCTGGTTCTCTAATATTTACCATGACACAGAACCGTCCTTGCAGTCTCTTACCCCACATCAGCTTAAATGTGGTGACTTGCTGCAGTCCCAGTGAAGCAGAGACTCCCTTGCTCCATCATGCACTGGAGGATTGCTTCACTGTGTCCTACCACCTCAGGCAATCTGTTCCTGTGTGCTAGGCAGTACCATCTGTGGGAAAAACCTATCCCAAACCTCTCACTGCTCACACAGTTGATCCATTTGGTGTCTCTCTTCTAAATTAATCTGCCAAAGCACATCTTCATTCTGCAGTTTCACCACTTCTACTGCTATCAGTAGCGTTTCCCTGAGAACCTGACACGATAAAGCCACAGACACATTCCAAAGTGCTCTTCTCTTTGAGGACCATTGGCCAAGCATCTTGCATAAGGTGCTTCCATTCGTGAAGTGTGTATACCTGAGGACATGTTTCCAAGTTGTCCCTTCTCCACATCAGTGGCAGGCATCAGCAGTGGCAGTCCTGTTCAACTCCATCCCAGCAAGAGGCTGACAGCAGCTCACAGTCCTGAAAGACTGAGCTTTTAAAAGCTGAAAGGCAAATTGCTGGAACAAAATCCTACCATTTCAGCTGGAAAATCTGTTCAGCTGGAGCTGGGCTGCAGAAAAGGCTGGCTATCTCATTTTACATGAGACACCAGCAAGTAATCTGATGATTTTCTATGACTAATACAATAGGTCATATTTGACTGGTTGGTGGAGAGAGGTTTCATATTCTATTACCAAACCCCTGAGCTATCTGGTTCCTGATGACTTCTTTCAAAACAAATGGAATAAAATTTAATTGTGCAATGCGTTCTGACATCCTCTCTTAGATAGAAGATGCCCATTGCTTCATATCAGCAAATGAGACCAATGCCTGCACCAATTACAGCTTCCATGCACCCCTTTCAGGTATTTCTGATCATGCACTTAATGGCAAATATATCCTCCTCCTTGCTCAATCTGGTATTGCCCATCACCGAGAACCAGAGGGTGGCAAAATAGAGACCAGTGCCTATTGCCACAGTGAGTGTTTGCTTCTAGGTGGGGCATGATGGCATGAACAGTGCAGAGCAAACCTGGCTGGAGTGTGGAGCTTGGGAAGGTGCTGGGGTCTGTGCCACCCATCTCAGCTGCAGTGACATCAATAGGCTGTGCTGGAGTGAGCACTCACTGAGGGACATGTCCATGTCCTCATCCCTGTCCCCTGGGGTGGCAGCTGCTAGCCAGGCTCTGCTGAGGAGCCAGGCGCTTCTGGGTGAGCCATGTGAGCTGGAGCCTTAGGTGAGGAATGAGAGCCTTTCCTACTTCACATCCTTTTCCTCTGCTTATGCTTTAACACCAGCAGCGTATGTGCTGTCTCCTTTGCTCACAGGCTGGGCCTGCCACAGCTTGGCATGTTTTGGGGAGAATTCCTCAGAACTGCTCAAATACCCACAGATGCTCACCTGCTCAAGGAGGGGTTCCCTGTGATAGACTGAATCCTCACCTGGGTGAAATGCAAAGTGCAGACAAAACCCTAGAGAAACAAGGTGTTTTAAAGGGGAAGCTGCTGCCTTTGCTTCCCTAGCCAAAGCCCCTAGCACAGTCCCGAGATACCACCACAACCTGAGTAAGTCAGCCATGCTGCTGCCTTTTGTATCACTGACCCTGAGCACAGCTTCTACAGCCACAGAGGCTCTCAGCAGCCCAGGCAAAAGCCTGTGGTCACTGGAGCTCATGCCACTCTCACCAAATGGGTGAAATTATCCGAGCTGGTTTGCCTAAGTGACAGCTCAGTGTCAGTGATGTTTATTAGTTGTGGTTGTGGTGCAAACTTGCCCCAGGGACAGAAATTTATCCTTCAGCGCTTCCACCACTGCAAGGTTTTCAGGGATGTGGGGTTTGCGTGTTGCCTAACAAAGGCCCTGAGCCCCCTCCACATGCTGCAGCCTCTGCTCCAGCTGGTCATGGGCCACAGCAAGATGTGTGCAGAGATGCCAGTGTGTTCTGACTTTGGCCTGCTTGTCTTTATAATTTGAGTTCAAGTCATACACAAACCAAAGGACATAAAATGTACATGCTTATTACACCCTATTTATCACTGTCGTGGTTTAAACCCAGCCAGGCAGCACGTTCACCCACTCAACCCCCCTTCTTGCCCTCCC